>SJYC01033274.1:0-38010 GCA_006408675.1 Madoqua kirkii | reverse complement strand
GTCTTCTTTGGAGAAATGCCTATTTAGTTCTTTGGCCCATTTTTTGATTGGGTCGTTTATTTTTCTGGAGTTGAGCTGCATAAGTTGCTTGTATATTTCTGAGATTAGTTGTTTGTCAGTTGCTTCATTTGCTATTGTTTTCTCCCATTCAGAAGGCTGTCTTTTCACCTTACTTATAGTGTCCTTTGTTGTGCAGAAGCTTTTCATTTTAATTAGATCCCATTTGTTTATTTTTGCTTTTATTTCCAGTATTCTGGGAGGTGGATCATAGAGGATCCTGCTGTGATGTATGTCGGAGAGTGTTTTGCCTATGTTCTCCTCTAGGAGTTTTATAGTTTCTGGTCTTACGTTTAGATCTTTAATCCATTTTGAGTTTATTTTTGTGTGTGGTGTTAGAAAGTGATCTAGTTTCATTCTTTTACAAGTGATTGATCAGTTGTCCCAGCACCACTTGCTAAACAGATTGTCTTTACTCCATTGTATATTCTTCCCTCCTTTGTTGAAGATAAGGTGTCCATAGGTGTGTGGATTTATCTCTGGACTTTCTATTTTATTCCATTGATCTATATTTCTATCTTTGTGCCAGTACCATACTGTCTTAATGACTGTGGCTTTGTAGTAGAGCCTGAAGTCAGGCAAGTTGATTCCTCCAGTTCCATCCTTCTTTCTCGAGATTGCTTTTGCTATTTGAGGTTTTTTGTATTTCCATACAAATCTTGAAATTCTTTGTTCTAGTTCTGTGAAAAATACCGCTGGTAGCTTGATAGAGATTGCACTGAATATGTAGATTGCTTTGGGTAGTATACTCATTTTCACTATATTGATTCTTCCGATCCATGAACATGGTATATTTCTCCATCTATTAGTGTCCTCTTTGATTTCTTTCATAAGTGTTTTATAGTTTTTGATATGTAGGTCTTTAGTTTCTTTAGGTAGGTATATTCCTAAGTATTTTATTCTTTTCATTGCAATGGTGAATGGAATTGTTTCTTTAACTTCTTTGCTGTGGTACATATACACAATGGAGTATTACTCAGCTCTTAAAAAGAATACATTTGAATCAGTTCTAATGAGATGGATGAAACTGGAGCCAATTATACAGAGTGAAGTAGGTCAGAAAGAAAAACACCAATACAGTATACTGACACATATAGATGGAATTTAGAAAGATAGTAATGATGACCCTGTATGTGAGACAGCAAAGAGACACAGATGTATAGAACGGACTTTTGGCCTCTAAGGGAGAGGGAGAGGGTTAGATGATTTGGGAGAATGGCATTAAAACATATATACTATCATGTAAGAAATGAAGCACCAGTCTATGTTCGATACCGGATACAGGATGCTTGGGGCTGGTGCACAGGGGTGATCCAGAGAGATGACATGGGGGGCGGGGGTGGAAAGGGGTTTCAGGGTTGGGAGCTTGAGTACACCTGTGGCTGATTCATGCCAATGTATGGCAAAACCAATACAGTATTGTAAAGTAGAATAAAGTAAAAATAAAATTTAAAAAAAAAGTTAAACTGAAAGAGTGGGGAGGGGGTGGAGAAGAAATGAGCTGTGACAAGTGAATAATCAAACATAGAATTATGGCAATTAAATCATTATTCCACATAAATCCACAGGAAAAGGTTCTGCAGATACATCTAGATTGTTTTAATGTTAACTCATTTTTCTTAACACCATTTTTAAAAATACCCATTTCTTCTTCAATATTCAATAAACTATTATTATTATATCTTAAACTAGATTTGACTCTATATATGGGTTTTCTCTTCTCCCAGTATGACCATGTATCTATTCTCCACTAAAACCTGACAATTTATGAAGACTTTTATTTCTGTTGCAAAAATGTGGTGAAAAAAATCCTCTGGATAGTTTCAATTTATCTCAGTTTTTTGGTTGACATCAAAAATTTTGTTTCTGGGAGTAAACATTAAGTAAATCTTCATGAGAACAAAGGTTAATTTAGATGGATTTGGGAAGGGTTGACATTGCTATGATGTCAGTTTATCTCATACAAGGATACAATTTAGCCCTTAATCTGTTCAATTTGTATCTTGTACATTTCAACAAAATTTTAGACCTCTTTAGTATGACTTGAGGCCTTCCCTTGTGGCTCATACAAGGTAAAGAATCTCTTTGTAATGCAGGAGACCTGGGTTCGATCCCTGGGTTGGGAAGATCCCCCAGATAAGGGAACAGCTACCCATTCCAGTATTCTTGTCTGGAGAATTCCATGGACAGAGGAGCCTGGCAGGGTACATGGGGTTGGAAAGAGTCAGACACAACTGCTTGATTTTCACTTTCACAGTATGACCTTAACACTTGATACTAACTCCAGCAGAGTATCCAGCACTTGATACATGTAAATCAAGGTGTAGGAAGAACAAATAGTGAATTTAAATGCCTAATTTAGGCAGTAGGTCAAAGAAGATCCAGGACTCAAGGCCCTGGCTACTTAGCATCAAGTCCCAAGTTCGCTCCTGGTATGTGACCTTAGTACATCTGCCTGGCCAGAAGGTAGAGAGATTTTTATCAGTTATGCCACTCTTTCTGTGGGTCATACTGAGAGTAGCCTGACAATGACCTAGACCCTAAGAAACTGGAATAAAACCTAATCCCATCCTGGTAGCTTTACACATCTCCTATTGTAATGCAACTATCTATGTCATGCCTTTACAAGTAGGTTGGAGGGTTCAGGATACGTGCCCCATATGGCACATCCTTCAGTTCACACTTCACAGCATGAGCTGCTTCCACAGAAACAACATTCTCACTGGGGTAGTTTCTTCTATACACTTCCTTCTTCCTGGCCCAACATTTCATGGAGGTCCTGGGCCCCGTGGCAGCACCAAGAACAGCACTGGCACTTAGTGACCCGGAAGAAATCTCGGGCTAGAAGTAGAAAATGGCAAATGCCACTAGGAGGAAGAGGGGACCTGTGATGACCCTCTCAAGTCATCTCAGGAGTCACCATTCAATAAGCAGAGGGATATTTAAAGGACTGGAAGTTCTGCCACTGTGCTAAAGGCCAGAGTAGAAGATATGCCATCTGTGTCCACAAACAACAATTTTATCCTTAAAAGCTATTGGCTATAATCTTGTTATAAACTATGTTACAGGCTTAATCTTGACACACAATCCCCATTTAGCAGATGACAAAATGACTTGAAAAAGTTAAACAAACTTGCCCAAGTTTCCACAGCTTGCCGGGGACAGGGCCTAGGTTTACCATTATTCTGTCTGATTCTGGTTCCCATGCTCTCAATGATCACATGCATCACTTCTCACCATCTCCCAAGACCACCTGCCCCACATCCTCCCCAGAGCACACACACACGTGGCACACTGAGCAATACTGCAGTGATTTTATTAGAGTAAGCCTCAGAGAGACCACATCAGGTGGGACAGGTATCTGCATTCCAGCTTCAGTTGAGGAGAACAGGGCAGGAAGCTTGAGTGCATGCTGGCATCATCATCTCACCAAAGATGTCACACTGAAAGTAATGCTGAAACAGCGTTCAACACTGTGGACACTCTATAGCCAGAGCAATCCTCATTTAAAATGATGGAACTCTGGGAAGGAATAGTAGGAGAAAAGACAGGACCTGAGCCCACAGCCAGGCTATCCTGTCTCCCCAGGATCATCTCACCCATAGGGATTCAGCCCCATCCCCAGCAAGAACCTCTGCCCACAGACCCACCACTGGACAAGGGGTTGCCAGCAGGCACGGGGGAGGATGGCTCCCTAACAGCCCAAACACAGGTGTCAGGAGGAAGACAGAGTCACCAACCATGCCAGGGAGGGGAGAAGATGACAAGGGTCAGCAGGGCACAGCCGGGACTAGTCCTGAGGGAGGAGCAAGGTGCTGGAGCCTGGGTTTGGGTCACATCTTTTGCACCTGAGCCTCTTCTGTCAGGTGTGCTGGGTGGACTAATGTGCACGCAGGTGTCGTAAACAAACCCATGTGCTCTGTGTGCTCCTATTAGTGCATGAAACTCCGTTTGCAGAAAACCTCTCATTTTGAACAATCAACAATTTGAGGAAAATATGTTGAGAAAGACTGTTCACAATCTCCAGTACTACTTAACAAGAACATAAAAGGAAAGACGGTTCTTTGGGAGATACACTACTTGCTCAGGTGAGCAGTCACAGATACCTAGAATCCTCCTCAGGAGCCTCAGGCACCAAAACACCACAATGAAAATTCTGGCTTGTAGACACGGAGACCATGTGGGTGGAAATGGGGCTCTGAGCCAGAGCAATGGCCATCAGAGTGGGAACAAGAAGTGACAAGACCACAGGCCAGAAGCTTCACAAAGCCAGGGAGTCTCGTGCTGGAAAGAGATTCTAAAGCCAGGGGCTCCTTTTCAATATTCCTAAAGTAGAGCTGACAAGACTTTTACATATGTGTGAGCTGAATGCTTCATTTCCTGCCAAACATTAAAATTATACTCCTCCAATACTAGCTCCTCTCACTGAGGGAAAAAGATCATATGACTCAAGACACTTGGCCTACTGCTTGATATTGCAACCCTATTCTGTGTGTGAGTTGATTGGCATGATGCAGGCATATTCAGTAACAAGAGGCTGGATGAGCAGATAGACTGCAGTTACATATTACAGGTGTTGCAGGGTGAAGCAAAGGGTTTATGTGCTTCTTTGTTTATAGCTCTTGTCTGTCACATATCCCATGACTGCGTGATCTATTCCCATGTGACATACTGCTCTATGCATGTGAGTGGCAGGGCAGGGTAAGGGATGAAGAGAGTCAATTACCACAAGTTCTATAATGAAAACCTTGGCACGAAATCCATTCTCATTGAAGCAATCCTGGAGTTTCCCGATAGCTTCCTTTTCCTCATCAGTAGCATCAACCAAATCGAATGTTGAGTTCAACAATGTTTTGCTTCCAATAAAAATCGTACCAACCGCTCCATAAAACACAGGGCAGGCTTCCGCTGAAAGCAGACAGAAAGCATCTTATCAAGAGGATTACCAGAATAGGGGGTTCCTGTGTCTCACCACTTGATAGAACTCATCCAAAGCTTCCAGACTCGCCTCCCACAGAGACCCGCCCTCTCCCAGCACTGCTTACATTTCAGACAGAAAACCATCCAGCATAAGGGAGCAGTAAGAGGGAGTAGGCTTGGAGACCCTTCTGCCCTTGACCACCACCCCAGGCATACCAGCCTGCTTCCTCCCTTCCAATGAGCACCACTACCCCCAAACTAACTGTCCCCCAGTGTATGCATAGCTAATGACTCTTCCAACTCCACACCACCCCTTCCACTCAAAGGCTGAAAGCCTCAAGGAGTTTGTGCAGGATTCTTGGGCACTGATCAGACAGCTGCCCTCAGAATCTGCCCCTAGAAGTGGTGTGGACAGGACTAGGAAGGATGGAGTGAGACGGCACTGAGCAAGGATCAGGAGGGCCATCTGGACCCTCCTTCCTACCCTCTCGAGTCTCAAAGGTCAGCTCTCTGGTCACCAGCAAGGCCAGCACAAGCAGCGCTCCCTTCATCGTGGCGGCAGCGGGAGTGCTCTGCTCAGGGCAGGGTTCCTGTCACTTTAAAAAACCCTAGTTCCTTGGGCTCAGCCCAAACCTCTCCCAAGAGGAACACAGTCCTGTGGCCAGGCTCCTGGAACATGTGGTTCCCTTGTTCTTGGGGTGTTAACTGTGGGAAGCCCTTTCCTTTCTGAGAGCAGAGCTTCTGGAGAGCATGTGGGGGTATCTTTGCCAAAGATCAAGTGGAGCTGATGAAACCATGTACAAGCCCCTGTGACCTTGTCTTTTGAAGTAAAATGCTGACTCAAGAGTTAATGACTGGGAAATGTGAAGATGTAGAAACAAAGAATAGCTGTTGGGCTGGGGAACTGGTAACAATTTAGACTATAATTCTGCAACATAACAGAATTGCCAAACTCTAAGTTTCCTAGAACATACAATGGCCTGACACATATTCCTAAATTGTCTTTACAGAAAGTAGACCCCCCTCCAGATGAAATCTCCTGACCACAAGAACATTGACCATGAACTGACTGAAACCAAAAGGTTGATGATGCTTAAAAATTCACCTTGATGCCAACCCATTCAAGAACTGTTCACCAGCTGATCATGCCCTGCCCCTTAAACACTATAAAACTCCTCACTACCTGCCCCAAGGTGGTTTACATGGTCTTCAGGACATTTGCCCACTGTGTTCACCTTTGCCTGGCAAAGCAATAAAAGCTACTTTTCCTACTTCATTCAAAACGCTGTTTCTGTGTTTCTATTTGACACCAGAGAACAGAGGCTATGATTACAGCAATACTGACATTTCTAAGTGATTCCATTTGGAGCCAAGTGCTCTGTGGTCCCAGCCCCAACGATCACTTGGTTTCCTGATCAACCTTCCCCCAACCTATCTGGGTTCCAAGGGCAGCATTCTCCCAAACTGAGCAGACAGAATCACAAAAGAGCCAAGGACAGGTCTACACCACTGTCAGGTAGAAAAAAAGGTCATCCAGAATCCTTCCTTTTTCCCCAAGGTTAAGTCCTGGAGATAAGAATGCACATAAAATTGTGCATTGGGGCCTTGCTGAAGGGGCCTTACTGAAGCCCTTGAATATCTTAACATCTTCAGTTTCTAGACTGGGCCCCAAGCAATGGTGGACAACCAACCTTGGCTCCAAAATATTCCCGACAAGGAACTCACGGGACTTACAGCCATGTAGGTTTTCACTGGGCTTCTAATTCTGTTAATTTAACATCATGCTACCAGTCTTTCTCAAACCCTTAAGAGAACAAGTTCCTGGGCACATTCTTGACCCCTAGTGGTCTAGCCTTGCCCTTTCTGGTTGTCTCATCCTCTTCCATCAGTGAACCTGATCTCAAGAGGTGACTGAACTGCACGGTTTATCCAGAAACATCAGCAAGCAGCTGTGGGGCTGTAAGGTTTGTCTCCTGCATCAGAGACTCTGAGGTCCACAGTCCTACAGGCCCCTGGGGATGGGAGTTCTAAGGCCAAGAGTGCTGGGTTCACCAGAGGCAGCACTCCGTGTGTGAAAACTCTGTCAAGAGTCAAACTCAAACTCTCACATTAGGAGAGCAGTTTGTTTGCACAGATATCATGAAATGGACCTTGAAACTCTAAAAGGAAGTCTGAGAAGCTCCTACTGACAAATTGGAAAAGGTTTGAGGGACTATATAAGTAACAGAGTATTGGATGATAACCCAAAGTATACAGTAATATGTGTGAGTCCACACTAATATGCATGAGTCCACAGTAATAAAATAAATGACTAAGTAAATAAATAGGAACTTCCCTGGTGTCCAGTGGTTAAGAATCTGCCCTCTGATGCAGTGGTAATTGGTAATTGGTTCAATCCATGGTGAGGGCCTAAGCTCCCCCATGCCCTGGGGCAACTAAAACCCTCCTGCTGCAACTAGAGAGACTGACTTCTGCAGAGAAGTCCCACATGCCGCAACAAGACCTAGCATGCCTTGTCTCCACACCCTCTCCAGCATTTACTGTTTGTAGACTTTTTGACGATGGCCATTCTTTCTTTACAGAAAGTAGACCCCCCTCCAGATGAAATCTCCTGACCACAAGAACATTGACCATGAACTGACTGAAACCAAAAGGTTGATGATGCTTAAAAATTCACCTTGATGCCAACCCATTCAAGAACTGTTCACCAGCTGATCATGCCCTGCCCCTTAAACACTATAAAACTCCTCACTACCTGCCCCAAGGTGGTTTACATGGTCTTCAGGACATTTGCCCACTGTGTTCACCTTTGCCTGGCAAAGCAATAAAAGCTACTCTTTCCTACTTCATTCAAAACGCTGTTTCTGTGTTTCTATTTGACACCAGAGAACAGAGGCTATGATTACAGCAATACTGACATTTCTAAGTGATTCCATTTGGAGCCAAGTGCTCTGTGGTCCCAGCCCCAACGATCACTTGGTTTCCTGATCAACCTTCCCCCAACCTATCTGGGTTCCAAGGGCAGCATTCTCCCAAACTGAGCAGACAGAATCACAAAAGAGCCAAGGACAGGTCTACACCACTGTCAGGTAGAAAAAAAGGTCATCCAGAATCCTTCCTTTTTCCCCAAGGTTAAGTCCTGGAGATAAGAATGCACATAAAATTGTGCATTGGGGCCTTGCTGAAGGGGCCTTACTGAAGCCCTTGAATATCTTAACATCTTCAGTTTCTAGACTGGGCCCCAAGCAATGGTGGACAACCAACCTTGGCTCCAAAATATTCCCGACAAGGAACTCACGGGACTTACAGCCATGTAGGTTTTCACTGGGCTTCTAATTCTGTTAATTTAACATCATGCTACCAGTCTTTCTCAAACCCTTAAGAGAACAAGTTCCTGGGCACATTCTTGACCCCTAGTGGTCTAGCCTTGCCCTTTCTGGTTGTCTCATCCTCTTCCATCAGTGAACCTGATCTCAAGAGGTGACTGAACTGCACGGTTTATCCAGAAACATCAGCAAGCAGCTGTGGGGCTGTAAGGTTTGTCTCCTGCATCAGAGACTCTGAGGTCCACAGTCCTACAGGCCACTGGGGATGGGAGTTCTAAGGCCAAGAGTGCTGGGTTCACCAGAGGCAGCACTCCGTGTGTGAAAACTCTGTCAAGAGTCAAACTCAAACTCTCACATTAGGAGAGCAGTTTGTTTGCACAGATATCATGAAATGGACCTTGAAACTCTAAAAGGAAGTCTGAGAAGCTCCTACTGACAAATTGGAAAAGGTTTGAGGGACTATATAAGTAACAGAGTATTGGATGATAACCCAAAGTATACAGTAATATGTGTGAGTCCACACTAATATGCATGAGTCCACAGTAATAAAATAAATGACTAAGTAAATAAATAGGAACTTCCCTGGTGTCCAGTGGTTAAGAATCTGCCCTCTGATGCAGTGGTAATTGGTAATTGGTTCAATCCATGGTGAGGGCCTAAGCTCCCCCATGCCCTGGGGCAACTAAAACCCTCCTGCTGCAACTAGAGAGACTGACTTCTGCAGAGAAGTCCCACATGCCGCAACAAGACCTAGCATGCCTTGTCTCCACACCCTCTCCAGCATTTACTGTTTGTAGACTTTTTGATGATGGCCATTCTAACTGGTATGAGGTGGTATCTCATTTCAGTTTTGATTTGCATTTCTCTAATATTGAGCAATGTTGAGCATCTTTTCATGTGTTTGTTAGCCATCTACATGTCTTCTTTGGAGAAATGTCTTCTTAGGTCTTTTTCACACTTTTTGATTGGGTTGTTTGTTTTTCTGGTTATTGAATTGCATGAGCTGCTTGCATATTTTGGAAACTGATCTCATGTCAGTTGGTTCATTGCTATTATTTTCTCCCATTCTAAGGGTTGTCTTTTCACCTTGTTTGTAGTTTCCTTTGATGTGCAAAAGCTTTTAAGTTTAGGTCCCACGTGTTTATTTTTGGTTTTACTTCCATTACTTTAGGAGGTGGGTAATAGAGGATCTTGCTTTGATTTATGTGTGCTGCCTGTTTTCCTCTAAGACTTTTAAAGTTTCTGGTCTTACACTTAGGTCTTTAATCCATTTTGAGTTTATCTCTGTGTATGGAAGTGTTCTAATTTCATTCTCTTGCATGCAGCTGTCCAGTTTTCCCAGCACCATTTATTGAAGAGGCTATCTTATCACCATTGTATATTCTTGCCTTCTTTTAAAAAAATAAGGTACCAATAGGTGTTGGGTTTATCTCTGTGCTATCTTGTTCCATTGGTCTATATTTCTGTTTTTGTGCCAGTGCCATACTGTCTTGATGACTGTAGCTTTGCAGTATAGGAGAAAAGGGAACTCTCCTGCATTGCTGGTGGGAATGTAAATTGATACAGCCACTATGAAAGATGGTATGAAGATTCCTTTAAAAAGCTAGGAATAAAACCACCACATGACCTAGTAATCCCACTACTAGGCATACCCTGAGAAAACCAAAACTGAAAAAGACACATGTACCCCATAGTTCACTGCAGCACTATTTACAATAGTTAGAACATGGAAGCAACCTAGATGCCCGTCAACAGATGAATGGATAAAGAAGCTGTGGTACATATGTACAATGGAATACTACATAGCCATAAAAATGAACTGCATTTCAGACTCGTTTGTTGACAATGATGCTACTTCATTTCTTCTAAGGTATTCTTGCCCATAGTAGTAGATACAATGGTCATCTGAGTTAAATTCACCCATTCCAGTCCATTTTAGTTCACTGATTCCTAAAATATCAATGTTCACTCTTGCCATCTCCTGTTTGACCACTTCCAATTTACCTTGATTGTTCAGGTTCCTATTCAATATTGTTCTTTACAGCATTAGACTTTACTTCCATCATCAGTCACATCAACAACTGGGCATTTTTTTCACTTTGGCTCCATCTCTTCATTCTTTCTGGTGTTATTTCTCCACTCTTCTCCAGTAGCAGATTGGGTACCTACCAATTTGGGGAGTTCATCTTTCAGTGTCATATCTTTTCACCTTTTCATACTGTTCATGGGGTTCTTAATGCAAGAATACTGAAGTGCTTTGCCATTGCCTTCTCCAGTGGACCACATTTTATCAGAACTCTCCATCATGAGTCATCCATTTTGGGTGGCCCTACATGGCATGGGTCATAGTTTCATTGAGCTAGACAAGGCTGTGGTCCATGTGATCAGTTTGATTAGTTGTCTGTGATTGTGATTTTCATTCTATCTGCCCTCTGAAGGACAAAACTAGGTCTTGTTCTGATGGGAGGGGCCATGTTCAGTAAATCTTTAATCCAATCTTCTGTGATGGGAGGGGCTGTGTTCTCTCCTTGCTGTTTGACCTGAGACCAAACCATGGTGGAGGTATTGAAGATAATGGTGACCTCCTTCAAAAGGTCCTGTGCATGCACTGCCTCACTCATTGCTCCTGACCCTGCAGCAGGGCACTGCCGACCTATGCCTCTGCCAGAGACTCCTGGACACCCACAGGCAAGTCTGAGTCAGTTTCTTGTGGGGTTACTGTTCCTTTCTCCTGGGTCCTGGTGCGCACAAAGTTTTGCTTGTGCTCTCTAAGAGTGTCATTGGAAAAGACCCTTATGCTGGGAAAGATTGAAGGCAAGAGGAGAAGGGGACGACGGAGGATGAAATGGTTGGATGGCAACACTGACTCAATGGACATGAGTTTGAGCAAAACTTGGGAGTTGGTGATGGACAAGGAAGCCTGGCATGCTGCAGTCCATGGGCTAGCAAAGAGTCAGACATGACTGAGCAACTGAACTGAACTAATAAAAAGGAACACATTTGAGTCAGTTCTAATGATGTGGATGAACCTAGAGTCTATCATACAGTCAAGTAGGCCAGAAAGGGAAATATAAATATCATATACTGACACATATACACAGAATCTAGAAAGATTGTACTGATGAATTAATTTTCAGGACAGCAATGGAGAAATCGACATAGAAAACAGACTTGTGGACACAGGAGGAGGAGAGGAGGGGGAGGGTGAATGTATGGAGAGAGTAATGGAAATAGTATAGCCAATGGGAATCTGCTGTCTGATTCAGGGAACACAAACAAGGGCTCTGTGACAACCTAGAAGGGTGGAGTGGTGAGGGAGATAGGAGGGAGTTTCAGGAGGGAAGTGACATGGGTGAACCTATGGCTGATTCTTGTTGATGTTATGACAGAAAACTACAAAATCCTGTAAAGCAATTACCCTTCAATTTTTAAAAAAAATTAAAAAAAAAATAAACAAAGAAAAAGCCCTAGTTCACCTAAACAAAACTAAAATAATGTGGGAGAAGAGACAACCATTCCTTACTGAAACATCTCTAGTTACACAGATAGATTATCCCCTTCAGGAGGGAAAACTTACCGCTCTGCACTCCCTGAGCATGGGCTAGACTTAGTAACTCATTTCCAAAGAAAAGAGGAGGAGAGGAGAAGGGGAAAACAGTGCAGATCTGACAAACATAACATTAATCAGCAATCAAATATGACATATCCAGTGGTAAGACACACAGCTGTCACATGTACCCAGATTAAGAAGACAAGCAGGGGGCTTCAGCTCTGTGTTGTCTTTCATAAAACCCAAAGTCTGAACCCTCTGTGCTGTGCTCAGAGTTATAAGTTATGTTTGACTCTTTGTGACCCCAAGGTCTATAACCTGAGAGGCTCTTTTGTCTGTGGGATTCACCAGACAAGGTTACTGGAGTGGGCTGCCATTTCCTCCACTTTACATTATAAGAATAATAGCAGACAGACTCAGCTTGGAGGGCCTTCTACCATCCCTGACACATCTTATACCATCCCAGTCCTTCTCAGATCTCCCAAGGCCAAGACAGACCAGGAGAGAATAGCAGTTCCACAGAGCCGAGGACACTGGGGACACATGACAATGAATGCAGTGTGTGTAGATCATCCTGGAATCCAAAGACACATTAATGGACAATCTGGTGAAATCCAACTCCTCACGTATTGTGAGGCTGAGTTATTAGTAATGCTCCAAAGTTGTCTGTCAGTTTTGACAAATATTTTCAACTATTCTATAAATCCAAAGTTGTTCCAAATAAAATTTTATTGAAAAACAATTTGATACAGAGAGCTCAACATGGTAATCTGTGACAAACTAGAATATCCAAAGACACATTAATGGACAATCTGGTGAAATCCAACTCCTCACGTATTGTGAGGCTGAGTTATTAGTAATGCTCCAAAGTTGTCTGTCAGTTTTGACAAATATTTTCAACTATTCTATAAATCCAAAGTTGTTCCAAATAAAATTTTATTGAAAAACAATTTGATACAGAGAGCTCAACATGGTAATCTGTGACAAACTAGAAAGGTGGGATTGGGTGGAAGGCAGGGGGAGGTTCAGGAGGTAGGAAACATATGTATGCTTATGGCTGAGTCATGTTGTATGGCAGAAGTCAATACAAATTCAAAATGCATTTAAAAAAACAACCTGTATTGGGAAAGGTTTACATCAGGTGAATCCTCCATTGATCCTACCCAGCTTCTCACTCTGATGTCACTAAATGTCCCCACCATCCAGAGATGTGTCAGAGGACTCTATGGCACCCTTGAAAAGGCACTGGGTTGGATCCATAGCAGCCACCTGTATTACTCAGCACTCCAGGCCCTGACTCCTCTCCTCACAGAGCTGCAGAGGGCACTGGGGGCAGTGTCTTCTGAAGGACAGGAGGCATGATACCCATGGGAAGGGGTCTCACCACAAGGAAGTCGTGCTACCACAGACAAAGAGCTAGCATGTGCAGCCTGGGTCTTGTGATGTTCACCTTCCTGCCCAGGAACCTCTGAGACACATCTGCAGTCACCTGCGGATGTGACCTTCAGAGAGATGGCCCCCAGGCCACCTGGAGTCATGGTGAGCAGGGGCTGCACGGCGGTCAGCTGACACTGCAGCTTAGTACTCGGTGCCTCTTTGCCAAGAGCAGTTACCGGATGTGAATCCTATATGGCACAAGGTTCTGACTGTGGTCACACCTTGTGTCCCAACTCAGCAAACTTTAATCCGCTACAGGTGACTCAGGCAAAGGCCAGTCAGGTGCCTCTAGCAAAAAGCTACTTGATTCTGACTTATCAAACATTTCAAACCTTTACCTTATTTATTTTCTCTCAGGCAATATTCATAAGCATATCTATAGTAAATAGAACTAAAAATATTCTTGTTTATCAACTCCAAAGAAATGGAATATTCCTGCCATTATTCTAACGAACATTGTGCAACATCTACCGAATGCTGGCCCCTCTCCTCGTCCTGGGACGCAGCAGCACACAGCACAGCTCGCGCTCTCCTGCAGCTCTTCACCACCTAGAGGGAGTGAAAGACAGTGACCCCATGGGAAGAAGCGCTCTGGGCTCAGATGAAGCAGGGGGAGAAGACAGAGGGATGTGAGGGGAGGAGAGGGCAGACTGCTTTAATAATAGGGCTCAATAGTCGGGGGAAATCTGTGCCCTGTGATACTTGAAGATACCTGAGGATGAGGCATCACACCACCACAGGAGCAAGAGCCTTCCAGGCCAAGAAGCCTCCATGTGCAAAGGCCCTGCTGCAGGAGCACACTTGGTCAGGTCAAGAAGCAGAAAGGAGGTGTTCAGGGAGGAGAGAAAGGTAGGTATATGTTCATAGAGGCAGCAGCAGCACAGGGCTGGTTGTGCAACTGGCCCAAAGATTGTGGCCTAGAAGGGGCTTGGCTTTTCCTCAAGTGGGAGTTCTGGAGAGGAGATGGTGGAAACAGTACAGGGACACCCAAGGGTCAAAAGAGGTTGCAGAAAACAGATGGACCTAAGAACTGTCATAATAAGAAAGACAAAGACTGTCATACTAAGTCAGACAAAGAAGCAGAAATAACTTATAACATCTCTTATATATGGAATCTAAAAAGACATGATACAAATGAAACTTATTTGCAAAACAGAAAGAGACTGATGGACTTAGAGAATGAACTTACAATTGCCAGTAGGAATGATGAAGGTAAGGTATAGTTAGGGAGTTTGGGTTAGACAAGTACACACTACTATATTTAAAATGGATAAGAGTGGCACACCATGATCAAGTTGGGTTTATCTAATGGATGCAAGGATTCATCAATGTATGTAAACCAATCACTGTAATACATCATATTAACAAATATAAAAAATTTTATTTATTTTTAAGTTGAAGGATAATTGCTTTACAGAATTTTGTTGTTTTCTGTCAAGTCAACATGAATCAGCCATGATAAACTCTACAGATGCAGAAAAAGCTTTTGACAGAATTTATCACCCATTTATGATAAGAACTCTCCAGAAAATCAGCATAGAAGGAACTTACCTGAACATAACAGAGGCCATGTTGATAAACCCACAGGAAACATTATTTTCAATGGTGAAAAACTGAAAGCATTCATTCTAAGATCAGGAACAAGATAAGAGTGACCACACTGACCACTATTACCCAATAGTTTTGGAAATCCTAGCAATGGCATTCAGAGGTGAAACCAAAATAAAAGTAATCCAGATTGGAAAAGAAAAATAAAACTCTCACTGTTTGCAGATGATATGGTACCATACACAGAAAACCCTAAAAATACTATCAAAAAATTAACAGAGCTAATCAGTAATTTAGTAATGTCACAGGATACAAAATCAATACACAGGAATCTTCTGTATTCCTGTACACTAACAATAAATACTCAGAAAGAGAAATTAAGGAATTAATCTCATTCACCATTGACATAAAAAGAATAAAATACCTAGCAATAAACCTACCTAAGGAGACGAAAGAATTGTATAGAGAAAACTATAAGACACTGATGAAAGAAATCAGAGGTGACATAAATAGATGGAGAGATATACCATGTTCTTGGAAGGGAAGAATCAAAATTGTGAAAATGACTATACTACGGAAAGCAATCTACAGACTCAGTGCAATTCCTATCATAGTACTGACTGCATTTTTCACAGAACTAGAACAAAAAATTTCAAAATTCATATGGAAACACAAAGACCTCTTATAGTCAAAGCAGTCTTGAGAAAGGAGAATGAAGTTGGAAGAATCAATCTTCCTGATTTCAGACTATACTACAAAGCTACACTCATCAAGACAATACGGTACAGGCAGAAATAGAAAAATATAGAACAATGGATCAAGATAAAAGCCCAGAAATAAACCCACACACCTATGGGCAGCTTATCTCTGACAAGGGAGGCAAGACTACAATGGAGAAATAGCCTCTTCAATAAGTGATGTTAGAGAAATTGGACAGCAACGTGTATTATAGAAGAATGAAATTAGAACACTGCCTAGCACCATACACAAAGATAAACTCAAAATGGATTAAAAACCTAAATGGAAGACCAGAAACTATAAAACTCTTAGAGGAAAACACAGGCAGAAAACTCTTTGACATAAACTGTAGTGCAATCCTCTATGACACACCTCCTAGAGTAACATAAATAAAAACAAAAATTAACAAATGGGAACCACTTAAGTGGTCAAAAGCTTTTTCACAGCAAAGGAAACCATAAACAAGATGAAAAGGAAACCCTCAGAATGTGAGAGAATAGTTGCAAATAAAGCAACTGACAAAGGATTAATCTCCAAAATATACAAGCAGCTTATTTAACTCAACATCAGAAAATCAAACAACATAATCAAAAAATGGGAAGAAGATCTAAATAGACATTTCTCCAAAAAAGACATACTAAAAATTAATCAATATATGAAAAAATGCTCAACATCACTTAATATTAGATAAATGCAAAACTACAATGAGATATCACTTCACACCAGTCAGAACGGTCATCATCAAAAAAATCTACAGAAAATCTGGAGAACATGTGGAGAAAAGAGAAACCTCTTGTGCTGTTTGTGGCAATGTAAATTGATACAGTCACTATGGAGAACACTATAGAGAATCCTTGAAAAATTTGAAATGAAACTATCACATGACCCAGCAATTCCACTACTAGGGACATACACTGACAAAATCATAATTGAAAAAGTCACATGTATTCCAATGTTCACTGCAGCACTATTTACAATACCTAGTACATGGAAGCCACCTAGATGTCCATCGGCAGATACAAGGATAAAGAAGTTGTGGTGTATATATATGCAATGGAATACTACTCGGCCATAGAAAGGAACACATCTGAGTTATAATGAGGTGAATGAAACTAGAGTCCATTATACAAAGTGAAGCAAGTCAGAAAAACAAATATTATGTGCTAATGCACACATATAAGATCTAGAAAATGGAGCTGATGAACCTATTTGCTGGGCAGGAATAGAGACTGAGACATAGAGAAAAGACTTGTGGACACAAGGAGAGAGAGAGCGTGATGGACTGTAAGAGTAGAGTTGGAATACATACATTGCTGCTGCTGCTGCTGCTGCTGCTGCTGCTGCTGCTGCTGCTGCTGCTGCTGCTGCTGCTGCTGAGTCGCTTCAGTCGTGTCCGACTCTGTGACCCCATAGACGGCAGCCCACCAGGCTCCCCCGTTCCTGGGATTCTCCAGGCAAGAACACTGGAGTGGGTTGCCATTTCCTTCTCCAATGCATGAAAGTGAAAAGTGAAAGTGAAGTTGCTCAGTCGTGTCCGACCATGGACTGCAGCCCACCAGGCTCCTCCGTCCATGGGATTTTCCAGGCAGGAGTACTGGAGTGGGGTGCCATTGCCTTCTCCGAATACATACATTACCATGTGTAAATAGATAGCTAATGGGAAGTTGTTGTATAGAGCAGGGAGCACATCCTGGTGCTCTGGGAAAACTTAGGGGAGTAGAATGGAGTGCTGAGGTGGGAGAAAGGTTCAAAAGGAAAGGGACAAGTGTTTACCTATGACTGACTCATGTTGATGTATGGTAAAAACCAACACACATTGTAAAGCATTTATCTGTCAATAAAAAAATCAAGAAATTTTAGAGAAATAAAATAGAGAACCAATGAGGACCAACTCTAAAGCAAAGGGAACACTGCTCAATCCTGGGTGGGAGAGGAGTTTGAGGAAAAAATGGATGGTTGTGTGTATATATATGGCTGAGTCCCTTTGCACTCCACCTGAAATGATCATAACACTGTAAATCGGTTATACTCCAATATACAAATAAAGTTTAATTTAAAAGAAAAAAGATGTTGCAAACAATATTGCAGTGTAGAATGGAGTGCTATTAAAGTTGCCAGGTAGTAGGACGTGGCCAAGAGAAAAACAGAAATTCCTGGGCCAACACAAAGAAATTTCCAGGCTCCAGATATTGATTCAGGGAAGTGGCCCAACAAAGGCCACTGACAAGATGAAGGACATGGTGACAACAGCAGGACAGGAGCCGCCAGAGTCTGACCAGGGGCTCAGGGCTTGTGCTCCCGCCTACCTGGCTCAAACCCCTGTGAGACGGTTCACTAATAGCTGATCTAACTGTATGCTGCTAAAGTCCAACACGATCCTGCCTTCAAGGTCACATACTGCACTGACAGGCTACCACCGGCCATCATTCAGGAGGCATGATAGGGAGCATTTTTGTCCTTTTTGTCAACGTGGGGGTTTTCAGTTGTGAAGCTTCCTGAGTCAGCTGCCCCTCCCACAGAGCCCTCCAGCGGGGAGGAGGCTGAGCCAGTGCCCTCTGTGGACTCAAGCACTAGCATCTTGCCAACACACACAGCTCCTCCAGTGCAGCCCCGGGCACTTTCACGCTGTGGCCTGGCATATCTCCTGAAAAAAGGAAGCATCTGATACAGCCCCCTGGGGTGAGGACAAGCACAGGCATAAAAGGGCTCCAGGAGCGTAGGGAGCACCTGCACCGGCACCATGGCGCGGGCTGGGGCTCTCCTGCTGCTCTGCGCTGCCTTGCTCCTCATCGCGGGCGGAAGTGAGTGGCTGCGACCTGGGCTCCCCAAGGGTTCTGACACCTTCCCGGGACAGCACTGAGCATGTCAGAAAGTGAAGGGAACAGTGTGTTCTGATAAGTATCTTTCAAGGAGTGTCCCCATATTTTTCTGTTTCAGAGTGTGATGACATCTGCCCAGCCTTGAGGGACACGGTTGACGTGTTCATATCGGGAAGCCATGAGGACTATATTGAGCAAGTTGAAAAGTATAACCAAAACCCTGCTGTGCTGGAAACCGCTGATACCCTGAAGAGCTGTGTTGATGAGACGTTGACACCACAGGATAAGCAGGATGCTCTGAGCGCTCTGGTGGGTCAATCTGTGTGTGATGTGCCTGTGTGGGGCAGGGGTGTCAGGGGTCTGCTCAGGCCACTGGGAAGTGGAGGGCATCATTTCCTCTACACCCTTGCTCTTTCCCGGGAACCTGGGAACAGAAAGAACCTCATGAATGAGGAGGTAGAGAGGAAGTGGCCAACACCCACAGTGTGGAAAAGGATCCTGCAGGAAAACTCAGTCCAGCCCTGGAGCTCTTGAGCTGGCCCTGACTGGGCTCTGCATGGTCACAGGCCTGGGACCCTCCAGGTCCTCCTCACTCTGTGACATCACTTGCCTTTGGAGGTAGGCCCTTGGCACTGGCCTCCCTGACTCCAGCCTCTCCAGCACAGGAATCTGACTCTTCTGTAATCCATTCACACTGAGTCCTTCCCTTTTCCAAACATCAGTTCTTTCCCTAGTGCTTCAAGTTCCTACTCCACCCCATCTAATACCCACATTTGTCCTTGTTCCCTGGACCCAACAGGTTTCACATGCCTAAAAGAGGTAGCTGCTTCCAAAAGCTGCCCTCCTACCCACCCCAGGCCTGGGATGCCCAGAGTCGAGGATCAGTCAGTGCCCAAGGTCAATCTTCTCTCTGCTGCCCTAGAGATGGTGGGAACAAGCAGCTCCTTCAGCTCTAAGTGTCCAAGGGCCAGAGGGAGGAAGCAGACAGGGATCAGCTCATTCCTGGAGCCTCCCAGGTGTCACTCCAGAGTCCTGCCAGGTGGTCCTCAGCAGTCCCCCACTGTATCCCAGAAGACTACCTACAGCCTTCCAGGGAAACCCCACAATCTCTGTTCCACTGGAGGAACCTCATTGGGAACTATTCACCTTTACCTGCTCACATCCGGAGGCCTCCCTCCAAACACCTTGCAGGCCCCTCCCCTTGTTCAGTGCAGCTAATTGTCACATCCACCCCTGAGGCCTCACCAGATTTCTGTACCTTCTCTTACAGAATAAAATATATTCAAGTTCTCTCTGCTGATGGAACCGTCCCTGCCAGGAACCCAAGGAAGCTACTTGCCTGATCACTAAGTAGTGTTAGCAACCTGCCACGTCTAGGTGTCTGATTATAGAGGATTCCAGCAATAAAAAGCCCTGCTTTTTCAGTTGTGAAGCTTCCTGAGTCAGCTGCCCCTCCCACAGAGCCCTCCAGCGGGGAGGAGGCTGAGCCAGTGCCCTCTGTGGGCTCAAGCACTAGCATCTTGCCAACACACACAGCTCCTCCAGTGCAGCCCCGGGCACTTTCACGCTGTGGCCTGGCATATCTCCTGAAAAAAGGAAGCATCTGATACAGCCCCCTGGGGTGAGGACAAGCACAGGCATAAAAGGGCTCCAGGAGCGTAGGGAGCACCTGCACCGGCACCATGGCGCGGGCTGGGGCTCTCCTGCTGCTCTGCGCTGCCTTGCTCCTCATCGCGGGCGGAAGTGAGTGGCTGCGACCTGGGCTCCCCAAGGGTTCTGACACCTTCCCGGGACAGCACTGAGCATGTCAGAAAGTGAAGGGAACAGTGTGTTCTGATAAGTATCTTTCAAGGAGTGTCCCCATATTTTTCTGTTTCAGAGTGTGATGACATCTGCCCAGCCTTGAGGGACACGGTTGACGTGTTCATATCGGGAAGCCATGAGGACTATATTGAGCAAGTTGAAAAGTATAACCAAAACCCTGCTGTGCTGGAAACCGCTGATACCCTGAAGAGCTGTGTTGATGAGACGTTGACACCACAGGATAAGCAGGATGCTCTGAGCGCTCTGGTGGGTCAATCTGTGTGTGATGTGCCTGTGTGGGGCAGGGGTGTCAGGGGTCTGCTCAGGCCACTGGGAAGTGGAGGGCATCATTTCCTCTACACCCTTGCTCTTTCCCGGGAACCTGGGAACAGAAAGAACCTCATGAATGAGGAGGTAGAGAGGAAGTGGCCAACACCCACAGTGTGGAAAAGGATCCTGCAGGAAAACTCAGTCCAGCCCTGGAGCTCTTGAGCTGGCCCTGACTGGGCTCTGCATGGTCACAGGCCTGGGACCCTCCAGGTCCTCCTCACTCTGTGACATCACTTGCCTTTGGAGGTAGGCCCTTGGCACTGGCCTCCCTGACTCCAGCCTCTCCAGCACAGGAATCTGACTCTTCTGTAATCCATTCACACTGAGTCCTTCCCTTTTCCAAACATCAGTTCTTTCCCTAGTGCTTCAAGTTCCTACTCCACCCCATCTAATACCCACATTTGTCCTTGTTCCCTGGACCCAACAGGTTTCACATGCCTAAAAGAGGTAGCTGCTTCCAAAAGCTGCCCTCCTACCCACCCCAGGCCTGGGATGCCCAGAGTCGAGGATCAGTCAGTGCCCAAGGTCAATCTTCTCTCTGCTGCCCTAGAGATGGTGGGAACAAGCAGCTCCTTCAGCTCTAAGTGTCCAAGGGCCAGAGGGAGGAAGCAGACAGGGATCAGCTCATTCCTGGAGCCTCCCAGGTGTCACTCCAGAGTCCTGCCAGGTGGTCCTCAGCAGTCCCCCACTGTATCCCAGAAGACTACCTACAGCCTTCCAGGGAAACCCCACAATCTCTGTTCCACTGGAGGAACCTCATTGGGAACTATTCACCTTTACCTGCTCACATCCGGAGGCCTCCCTCCAAACACCTTGCAGGCCCCTGCCCTTGTTCAGTGCAGCTAATTGTCACATCCACCCTGAGGCCTCACCAGATTTCTGTACCTTCTCTTACAGAATAAAATATATTCAAGTTCTCTCTGCTGATGGAACCGTCCCTGCCAGGAACCCAAGGAAGCTACTTGCCTGATCACTAAGTAGTGTTAGCAACCTGCCACGTCTAGGTGTCTGATTATAGAGGATTCCAGCAATAAAAAGCCCTGCAATTCACAGGAGAGTGCTTACTCACTGGAGACGGGGATTTGTGGGTGCGGGAGAGGACATGGCCACAGTGGAGAGCACCAGTGTGCCTTCCTATTGCAGCTGGACTTCAGTGCTGTCAGATGCTGCTCCACAAATTCAACAGGTGGGGCATGGGTAATGATCATTACATCAGCCAGAGTGTCGATCATTTCTGTCATCAAGATCCACAGGTCACATGCATCATCTGCTAAATTTTATTCCTCCCAGCAACCTTAAGGGGTAGGAGTAATCATCCTCATCTGACAGGGGAGAATCTGAGATTCAGAGTGGGTAAAGCATCTGCTGAAGAGACATAACTTTCCCCACCCATCCATGCTGGGGAGATGAGCTCAGCTACCTCAGCCAATGGCTCTGCACATATTACAGTCCTTCTTTGGTCTGTTGCCATTTATAAAATCGAACCACCTCCAATCTTCAAGGCTGGGGAGCGGACAAAATAAAATAACAGGTGAGAAGGGCCCCTGTCCTAAGTGCCTGAAGGAGAGGAAGAACAAAGGGGCAAGTTTCACATGCTGAACTCTGTCACTCCTTGGGCCTCAGTTGATCCTAATGCCACCCCCCATTGTGGACTCAGCTGCTTCCACATACAGGGTGAGTTGGGTCTCAACCTCAGAGTGAACGTTTAGGGGCCTGGAGATTCTCGTTCCTCCTGTGTCTCTGCTGCCTGTCCATGAACCAGGCCCCACACTCACGCTGTCTGATTCTTCTTCACCTGACCTCCACTCCCTCTCTAAGAGCTTCTTCCCACCCAACAGCTCCCCTCCAGAAAAGAGTCTGCTGGGCTTACCCCGCAAGGCTGGTCTAGGACAGGGAATCTCTAAGGTCCTCATGGTGAGGAGGCTTAGGACAGGTTCCCAAGGTGATCCAGAGCTGCTGCTTCTCCCTGTGAAGGGGACCCTGGGGGATGCAGGGGAGGTCTCCTTGCCCCGGGTGACACTGGGCCCTGTCTCTTCCCACCACTCCACCCCCACTGGGCTCTGGTTGAGGATGCTTCTAAGATGGAGACCTGTCTCTGTGGGCATTAAGGTGAGTTGAGCAGGTGTAAGCAGGTCCTTGGAGAAGGAAATGGCAATCCACTCCAGTGTTCTTGCCTGGAGAATCCCAGGGAGGGGGAGCCCGGTGGGCTGCCGTCTATGGGGTCACACAGAGTCAGATACGATTGAAGCGACTTAGTAGTAGTAGTAGTAAGCAGGTCCTAGGGCAGGGACCCTTCTCCTCATCTGACCCAGGATGTGTATTCCACCTCCACCTCCCACCTAACAGACATAAAAGCTCCAGGCCTTCTGAAAGGACAGTTGCCACCCCTATGAGTTAGGTGCTTCTTACAATGTCTTGAATATAGACTCACCCTGCTCTCCAGTGAGTGCACAGTAGTTATAGGGATCCATTCAAGGATGTGGCAAAGATAAATGAGGGGTAGTTGGTCCTCCTGGGACAGAGAGAGTCTGTTTCTTGGCTCTCACTCAGCTGCACAGAACTCCTGGGGCTGCTGGGGAGACACCTCCATATTGTCCCTGCCCCCTCCCCTCTCCCTGCCTTCCTCCAATCTACAGCACCCTTATCTAATCTGAGTTAGTAGAAAAGGCAGCATCTGATTTCTCCCAAATCCTTTTCTGACATCCAAAACCTCAGATGGGTGGGAAGGTAACTGTCAAAAACCTGTGACTTTGGATCTCTGATTCTCACATGACTTCCCTCTGAGATCATAGAAGCCCCACTTGCCTCCACCTAGGCCGACCTGAGTTCACCTGCAGCTGTGAGATAATCCCCCACTGCTGACACTCCCCTCCTCAAACACCAGCATCTGCCCTTCCAGCTTGGTGGATTTCTCCAGCACTTGGGAGCTTGCTGAACTAAGCTCAGTAGAAAGTGTGGGGATTCATGCCCACAGGACAACCCTCAGACACTATAGACCCTAGCCTCCTTGATTGTTGGTGTGTCTCCTCAGAGGTGAGCTCCACACTCTCTTTTAAAGGCCTCCAGGGGCCTTGAGCTCCACCCGCTCACCCCCGTGGCCTTTCTCATTTGAGTGTTCACTGTCCTTAGTTCCTCACTTCAGCACCTGACATCACCTCTCTATTTACCTACATACCCCCAAGTCCCTGTCTAGGTCCCCTTTGTTGGGGACACAAAGTTTCATGGTGTCCTATGTCCATCTGCCTGTTTATGAAGAAGAATTTGGTGGAAGATGCTCAGTGAAAGCAGAAGGAGAAAGGGAGAAGGATGCCATATTTGAAGCTTCAGAGGCACCATCTCCTTACACAGAGAACAGGAACCCCGATGCAGGAGGGAGATGCTCTCTAGCCATGTATTTATCTAAGAATCTTGCACTGAGATATTCTCAAACTTCCCTGAAACGGTGATTTGGGGGTGCACTTCCTACCCAACCTGTAGGAATCTATTGGGGATTCCAGGCAGAAGGACATATTGCCCCATCGATCAAGACCTGTAACCAGAAAGTCAGAGAGAGAGATGGGCACAAGCTCTGAGTGCCAAGACAGGGCAACAGTACTGAGACAAGCCCCCCAGAAGGAAAAGTCCAGAATCAGGCAATAGTTGAGGACAGGCCTTGCCTTCATTATTCCAATGAAGACTGGCATAGATACATCCACTGCTTCTGTGTTGCCATCATACTTGGAAGTTTCCTTCTGATTTCCTTTTGAAAAATATTCTATTATATTTACTACAGTTCCAGTGGTGTAATGTATTTCTCCTCATCCTTAGACTGGCAATACTCATGAACTCAGAACATAGGATACCCAGTCAGCGCATCTAACCCAGTCATCTGAAGCTAGGCACACGGAAGGACAGATACTCTCTAATGTACCTCAAGAGGGACTCCTCAGGAAGGCACAGAGCTCAGCAGATCCTGAGGGGTACTCAGCACAGGAAAGAGTTGACAGAAACACATCTTCCATTCAGAGGACACTGTAGAAAATATATGGATGGATTCATCTTGTCCATTCCTAGATTACTGAAGTAACTGTAAATGACTACTTTGCTAGATAAATAGGTCCGGCTTGTAAAGTTTGCAGGGCTGCACACAGCTTCATGCATGTGGGCACCAAGGACACAGAAACTGGCCTGGGCAACACAGCATAGTCAGGTGAACAGGCCCTATTGATGATAGCAGGCCCAGCCCAGATTCACATCACCACTGCCTCCACCACAAAGGCAGCTCTGAGCAGACACACAGGGCTGGCCCAGACTCAGGAGCATCTTCCACACCCAATCCGTGAGGGGTAAGCTTATTCTACAGTCTTTCAGAAGAAGCATGGAAGGAATATACTAAATCAGACAGATACCTAAACCATTTGGACTAATGATCCATGAGGGAAAATAAAGAGCAAGGGATAAGACTACTGAGGAAGCCCCTAAGTAAGAGAGACCTTGATGGGACTTCCTTGGTTTTCCAGTGGTTAAGAATCCACTTTCAGTTCAGGGGACGCTGGTTTGATCTCTGGTTGTGGAATGCCACATGCTGTGGGGCATCTAAAACCTGTGTGCCACAACTAGAGTGAAGCCTACGCACTGCAACAAAGTCCCCATAAACTGCCACAAAAAGATCCCTGTGCCACAACTAAGACCAAACAGAGCTGAAAATAAATAACTAAATTGATATTTTAAAAGGAGAGAGAGAGTGCTTGCTTCAGCCACACATATACGAAAACTGCAACAATACGGAGGAGCTTAGCATGGCCCTTGAACAAGGATGACAAATAAATCTGTGAAGCATTCCATATGTTTTGTGTGTAAAATAGACATCTAGCAGGAAGCTACTATATAGCACAGGGAGCCCAGCCTGGCACTCTCTGATGATCTAGAGGGGTAGAACTGGTGATGGTGGGGAGAGGTTAAAGAGGTAGGAGATAGATAGATAGATAGATAGATAGATAGATAGATAGATAGATAGATGGATAGATAGATAGATAGATATGTGTGTGTGTGTGTGTGTAGGCAAGAATACTGGAATGGATTGCCATGCCCTTCTCCAGGTGCATGTGTATAGGTACACACATACACACACACACACACACACACACACATATAACTAATGAAGTGTAAAACCATATATATTTTTTAAAGTTTATTTTATTCTAATGCAAACATAGCCTAGTATTACAAATATATATATAATAAATTGTATAAATACAATCAAGCAGAACCCTTAGAGGTCTTCCCTGAACAGACCACTCCCTACCATGTCTTCTACATGCCTCTTGTCTGTAGAAAACCCTGTCTCCTAGGCTTTTCCCAAGTTCCAAAGAGTATATTTATAATCAGAGATGTGAGAAAATGCAGAGAAAAAGAAAAAAAGTCAAGCAAGACAATATAATAATAGTGTAGCCATTCAACAATTAGATAAAGTCAAAGAGCTTCTATAACTCCTCAAGGGCTATACATAGTATTCTGAGCCATACCCTTGGGGCTGTTTTTTTTTTAATATACATTTATTTATTTTAATTGGAGGCTAATTACTTTACAATATTGTATTGGTTTTGCCATACATCAACATCCCCATCCTGAACCCCCCTCCATCCCTGAGTCATCCCAGTGCACCAGCCCCAAGCATCCTGTATCATGCATCAAATCTCTTGCCCCCATCAGGTGGAAGAAATTAACTCTATGTTTCCCACAATAAGGTAGACTTCAGTCCTTCTGGAACCAGATAGTTGATGTTGACTCTAGAGTGCCTCAGCACCAACCAATCACAAGAATGTCCACCAGCTGATCACATATCCTAAAAACCCTCCTCCCTCAACCTGTCTTTAAAAACCTTTCCTGGAAACCCTTTGGGGAGTTCGGGCCTCTGAAGTACTAGCTACCTTGACTCCTTTATTGCATTGCGTTGCTTTAGTTTCTCAGTCGTGTCTGACTCATTGTGACCCCATGGACTGTAGCCTGCCAGGCTTCCCTGTCCATGGGATTCTCCAAGCAAGAACACTGAATGGGTTGCCATGCCCTCCTCCAGGACTCCTTTATTGGTGCCCTATAATAAACACTGCACTTTCCTTCACCACAACCAGCTGTCAATAGATTGGCTTTACTGTGATTGGGGAAAGAGACTCATACCCAGTTCAGAAACATACACAGACAGAAGTAGAAAAATTGACTGATCTCTTAACTGATAAAGGAAATAAGCAGTATTATAATACTAAGCAGTTATTGTGATTTAGAAGAACTTTTAAAATGAGAATAAAGAGTTCTTCATAATCATGATAAAGTACGGTTATTTAAAAAAACTCAGCAAACGTCATATTTGATGGTAAAATGATATAAGCAATCCATTTAAAATGAGAAGCAAGGTAAGGATGTTTGAATTGCTGTTTGTACTAAATACTGTACTATATTTACTAACACATTCAGTATGAAAAGAAAGTTTGATGATCACAAAGTAGAAAACAAATAAATAATTAAGAATACTAGCCCATTATCTGTCTATGACATCAGAATGCATGTTTCAGCGTCTCCTGGGTTTTGTTGTTTTTCAGTCAGTAAGTTGTGTCTGACTCTTTGAGACTCCATGAACTATAGCATACCAGGCTTCCCTATTCTTCACTATTTCCCAGAATTTCCTCAAATCCATGTTCAATGAGTTTGTGACACCATTCAACCATCTCATCCTCTGTTACCTCCTTCTCCTCCTGCCCTCAACCTTTCCCAGCATCAGGGTCTTTTCCAGTGACTCAGCTCTTCACATCAGTGTCCAAAGTATTGGGGTTTGAACTTCAGCATCAGCCCTTCCAAGGAATATTCAGGGTTGATTTCCATTAGGATTGACCAGTTTGATCTCTTTTCTGTCCAAGGGATTCTCAAGAGTCTTCTCCAGTACCACAATTTGAAAGCATCAATACTTTGGTGCTCAGCCTTCTTTATGATCCATCTCTCACATCAGTACAAGACTACTGGAGAAACCACAGCTTTGACTGTATGGACTCTTATCAGCAAATTGATGTCTCTCCTTTTTAAAATTTATTTATTTTAATTGGAGGCTAATTACTTTACAATATTGTATTGGTTTTGCCATACATTGACATGAATCTGCTTTTTAACACTCAAAGTTTGTCATAGCTTTTCTTCCAAAGAGCAACCATCTTTTAATGTCATGGCTGCAGTCACTGTCAGCAGTGATTTTGGAGCCCAAGAAAATGAAATCTGCCACTAATTCCATTTTTTCCCATCTATTTGCCATGAAGTGATGGGACTAGATGCCATAATCTTAGTTTATGAATGTTGAGTTTTAAGCCAACTTTTTCATTCTCCTCTTTTACTTTATCAAGAGACTTTTAAGTTTCTCTTCAATTTCTGCCATTACAGTGGTATCATCTGCGTATCTGAAGTTGCTGATATTTCTCTCAGCAATCTTAATTCAAGTTTGTGATCCATCCAGCCCAGCATTTCACATGATGTACTTGGAATATAAGCAGGCTGTCAATATACAGACTTGACGTACTCCTTTCCCAACTTGATACCATTCTGTTGTTTCCTGCCCAGTTCTAACTGTTGCTTCTTGACCTGCATACAGATTTCTCAGGAAGCAGTTAAGATGATTGGTATTCCCATCTCTTTAAGAATTTTCCGCACTTTGTTTTGATCTACATAGCCAAGGCATTTAGCATAGTCAATGCTACTCCTGCTGAGTCACTTCAGTTGTGTCCGACTCTGTGCCACACCATAGACAGCAGCCCACCAGGCTCCCCCATCCCTGGGATTCTCCAGGCAAGAACACTGGAGTGGGTTGCCATTTCCTTCTCCAGGGGATCTTCCTGACCCAAGATTAGAACCTGGGTCTCCCACATTGCAGGCAGACGCTTTACCATCTGAGCCACCAGGAAGATCTAAAAGTACAGAGGCCCATAATACTACTAATAAAGCATTGCTAGTATTAGATTTTTAAAAAGTAACTTCATTTAAAAATAAACAATTTCATTGGTAACATTTCCAAAAATCGGCAACATCTCTTCCTGTAATGACTTTGTAACTACTCAGCACAGACCATAGTACATGCAGCTTTTAACTGTGCAACTACGCTCCAGTCAGCATGTCATACATTAATGCTCCCAAACTCCAACAATCCACAGCACGATTGTGGCCACTTCTCATCAAGATCTCAGACACCATGTATTCTATAGTAGAAGTTCTTTTTCTCGAATTCTCTTGCTTTTTCTATGATCCAACAGATGTTGGCAATTTGATCGCTGGTTCCTCTCCTGGACTTACTACCCCTAATTATGTACCGTTATCCTCACAGATATTCTTGCTTATTTTTCCAAATGTAATGCAATAAATGGTGTACAAATAAACCATTTGGTTGTCGTCTTTAAGTTCTAATTCTTTTACTCATCATAATATATTTGAGAATCATCCATGTTGCTGCATGTGCAATGGTTCCTTCACTTTCATTGCTGAGTAGAATTCAGTTGTAGGAGTGTAACATACTTTGTTCCACATTCACTACTTAAAGGACACTTAGGTAGATTTCAGCTTTGATAAACTTATCTGAATAAAGCTGCTATCAATATCAACGGACAGGTTTTTATGTGAACATAAATTTTCTTTTCTTTTGAGTGTAAACCTAGAAAAGGGATTTCTAGATCATGTGACAACTGTAAGATCAATTTTCTAAGAATAAAATACCTTTCAGAAACACCTGGGGTCTGCCCTGGTGGTCCTATAGTTAGGACTCCATGCTTCCACTGCAGTGGGTTAGGATTTGAACCCATGCCAGGCAAGAGGAAATAAATGACAGTGAAGAAAGAGAGTGCAAAAGCTGGCTTAAAACTCAACATTCATAAAACTAAGATGATGGCATCTGGTCCCATCACTCCATGTAAAATACATGGAGAAACAATGTAAACAATGACAGATTTTATTTTCTTGGGCTCCAAAATCACTGCAGAGATGGTGACTGCAGCCGTGAAATAAAAAGACACTTGCTCCTTGGAAGAAAAGCTATGACCAACCTAGACGGAATATTAAAAATCAGAGACATTACATTACCAACAAAGGTTCATCTAGTCAAAGCTATGGTTTTTCCAGTAGTCATGTATGGATGTGAGAGCTGGACTATAAAGAAAGCCGAGTGCTGAAGAATTGATGCTTTTGAACTGTTTTGTTGGAGAAGACTCTTGAGAGTCCCTTGGACTGCAAGGAGATCAAAGCAGTCAATCCCAAAGGAAATCTGTCCTGAATATTCATTGGAATGACTGATGCTGAAGCTGATTCTCCAATACTTTGGTCATTTGATGTGAAGAACTGACTCACTGGAAAAGACCCTGATGCTGGGAAAGATTGAAGGCAGGAGAAGGGGAAGACAGAGGATGAGATGGTTGGATGGCATTACTGACTTTATGGACATGAGTTTGGGCAAGAACTAGGAGTTGGTGATAGACTGGGAAGCCTGGTGTGCTGTGGTCCACGAGGTCACAAAGAGTTGGACACGACTGAGGGACTGGACTGAACTAACTGAAAGACAAAACCTAGAGAGTGTGTTTAAAAGCAGAGACATTACTCTGCTGACAAAGGTCCATATAGTCAAGGTTCATGGACTACCCACTGGTCACATTCAGTTGTGAGGGCTGGACAGTAAAGAAGGCAGAATGCCGAAGAATTGATACCTTCAAACTGTGGAGCTGGAGAAAACTCCTGAAAGTCCCTTGGACTTCATTGGACTGCATATGCACTGGAAGGACTGATGCTGAAGCTGAAGCTCCAGTATTTTGGTCATCTGATGTGAACAGACAACTCACTGGAAAAGTCCCTGATGGTGAGAAAGATTGAGGGCAGAAGGAGAAGAGGGCATCAGAGGATGAGATAGCTGGATGGCATCACCAATGCAATGAACATGAACTTGGGCAAACTCCAGGAGATGGCGAGGGACAGGGAGGCCTGGCATGTTGTAGTCCATGGGGTTGCAAAGAGTTGGATTCAACAGGGCAACTGAACAACAAAAACAAACACAGACTCTCATGTGAAACACTCAAAAATTCCTGCTGTTAGTTTACTAGGATTTTATTAAACTAACTGCTGTTTGTGTTTTTGGCCACTCAGCATGCAGGATATTAGTTCCTCACCAGGTAGGGAGGAACCTGTAAATGAAGTTCAGCATTAAACACTAAACAACCAGGGAAGTCACAAACTAACTGCTGTTTGTAAGGGAAAACAATATTATTTGGTTGAAAACTTCCTTGGATAGTCTATTCATTTGTATAAGCTGTGTGTGTATTTTTCCTTCACAAAAATTTTTGGCTTTTTAGAAAACAACTTAATATGTTAAAAACTTAATATTTAATTAATTCATTAATTAAATATTAAGTGAGGATCAATTCTGTGTTTTAGTATTGGGGTTGCAGATTTTAAATTCAAATGTTATGAGTAAAGTTAAAATGAGGCTGGATGATACCACTAACACATTGAACACATATAAGAAAGGAAAGACATGAGGAATGACCCCTAGTACAGGATCCAGATCATGCAGATTTGAGAAGGATCTTCCAGTAAAAGGAGGAAAACAAGACACTGTGATGCCATGAAAGTCAAACTTAAAGGGCCGGATGGGAAGAGGAGAAATGAGCTGTGATGAATAATTAATTATTGGAGTGATGACAATTAAATCACTAATCCACATAAATACATAGGAAAAGGTTTAGCAGATCCATCTAGATTGTTTTAACCTTTGGTCATTTTCCTCACTGCTATTTTTATTTATTTATTTTTATACACACGAATTTTTATTTATTTATTTATTTACTTTACAATATTGTATTGGTTTTGCCATACACTGACATGAATCTGCCATGGGTGTACATGTGTTCCCTATCCTGAACCCCCCTCCCACTTTCCTCCCCATCCCATCCCTCTGGGTCATCCCAGTGCACCAGCCCCGAGCACTCTGTATCATGCATCAAAACCTGGACTGGCAATTTGTTTCACATGTGATAATTTACATGTTTCAATGCCATTCTCCCATATCATCCTGCCCTCACCCTCTCCCACAGAGCCCAAAAGACTGTTCAATACATCTGTGTCTGTTTTGTTGTCTCACATACGAGGTTATCGTTACCATCTTTATAAATTCCATATATATGCATTAGTATACTGTATTGGTGTTTTTCTTTCTGGCTTACTTCACTCTGTATAATAGGCTCCAGTTTCATCCACCTCATTAGAACTAATTCAAATGTATTCTTTTTAATGGCTGAATAATATTCCATTGTGTATATATACCACGGCTTTCTTATCCATTCGTCTGCTGATGGACATCTAGGTTGCTTCCATGTCCTGGCTATTATAAACAGTGCTGCGGTGAACATTGGGGTACACGTGTCTCTTTCAATTCTGGTTTCCTTGGTGTAATGGCTGAATAATATTCCATTGTGTATATATACCACGGCTTTCTTATCCATTCGTCTGCTGATGGACATCTAGGTTGCTTCCATGTCCTGGCTATTATAAACAGTGCTGCGGTGAACATTGGGGTACACGTGTCTCTTTCAATTCTGGTTTCCTTGGTGTGTATGCCCAGCAGTGGGATTGCTGGGTCATAAGGCAATTCTATTTCCAGCTTTTTAAGGAATCTCCACACTGTTCTCCATAGTGGCTGTACTAGTTTGCATTCCCACCAAGAGTGTAAGAGGGTTCCCTTTTCTCCACACCCTCTCCAGCATTTATTGCTTTTTAACACCATACACAAAAATAAACTCAAATGGATTAAAGATCTAAACATAAGACCAGAAACTATAAAATTCCTAAAGGAAAACATAGGCAAAACACTCTCTGACATAAACCACAGCAGGATCATCTATGGTCCATCTCCCAGAATACTGGAAATAAAAGCAAAAATAAACAAATGGGACCTAATTAAAACTGAAAGCTTCTGCACAACAAAGGAAACTATAAACAAAGTGAAAAGACAGCTTTCAGAATGGGAGAAAATAATAGCAAACAAAGCAACAGACAAAGAATTAATCTCAAAATTATACAAACAACCCCTGCAGCTCAATTCCAGAAAAATAAACGACCCAATCAAAAAGTGTGCCAAAGAACTAAACAGACATTTCTCCAAAGAAGACATATGGATGGCTAACAAACACCTGAAAAGATGCTCAACATCACTCATTATCAGAGAAATGCAAATCAAAACCATAATGAGGTACCATTTCACATCAGTCAGAATGACTGCTATTCAAAAGGCTCACTGCCATTTTTTAAAATATAAATTTATTTATTTTAATTGGAGGTTAGTTACTTTACAATACTGTATTGGTTTCGCCATACATCAACGTGAATTCACAAGTATACACGTGCCATTTTTAAAAGGGCCATTTCTTCTTCATGATTCAAGGAACTGTTATTACCATATCTTAAACTGTCTTTGACTCTAGCTGTGGGTTTTCTCTTTTGTCACAATGACCAGTTATCTATTCCTCCATTGAAACTAGACTATTTCTGTTATAATACTTGGTGAAAACAACTGTCCTTATAGTTCCTATATGTCTCAGTTTTCTTGGTTGACTTCAAGAATTTAATTTTGGAGGTAAATTTAAGTCAACCTTCATCAGATAAAGATTTATTTATGGGGATGGGGGTGGGTCAGAGGTGCCACACTGGTGGCTCACAATAGAGGATCCACCCGAAATGCAAGAGATGTGAGTTCCATCCCTGGGTCAAGAAGATCCCCTGGTGGAGGACACAGCAACTCACTCCAGTAATCTTCCCAGGAAAATCCCACAGAGGAAACTGGCAGGATTCAGTTCTTAATATCCCAAAGAGCTGGCCATGACTGCAGTGACTGAGCATGCATGCATGCACAAACAGATAATACTAAATACAGCAGAGCATACAGAGCTCGGTACATATAAAATACAGGTGTAGAAAGAGCACATCAGTGAATTTAACTAATTTCAGCCAACAGGTCAAAGAAAAGCCAGGACTCAAGGCCCTAGCCACTTGGTTCCAAGCCCCAAGTTCAGTTTACAATACATGAACTTATGCCTGCCTAGTCAGAAGGTAGAGATTTTACCAGTTATGCCACTCTTTATGTGGGTCATGTGAACTGTAGCCTGGCATTGTTCTAGACCCTAGGAAACAGGGCTAAAATCTAGTCCCTCCCCTGTAGCTTCACGAGTCTCCTATGGTAATGCAGCTATGCATTTCATGCCTCTAGAAGTAGGCTGGAGGGATGAGGCAATGTGTCCACGTGTCACATCCTGCAAGTCACACTTCCCAGTCTGAGCTGTCTCCATGGAAACAACATTCCCACCGGGGTAGCTTCTTCCAGCCACTCCCATCCACCTAGTTCAACACTTCATGGAGGTTCCAGTCCCCAAGGCAGGCCCAAGAACAGCAGTGGCACTAAATGTCCCTGGACAAATTCTGGCTCCTCAGAAGATACTCACCTAAGAAGCAGAAAATGGCTAATGCCATTGGGAGAAAGAGGGGACCTGTGATGATACTCTTAGGTCATCTCTGAAGTCAACCTTCAATAACCAGAGGGACATTTAAAGGACTGGAAGCTCTGCCACTGGGCTAAAGTCCAGAGATGGAGACATAATTTCGGTGACCAGAGACAACACTTATCTCTTTTCAGGCTTTTGAAGCTGGAGTTACGTATTTATTTTTATGCTTAATCTTCACACAAATCCCTGTATACTAGATTGAGAATGACTTGAGAAAGTTACAGCAAACTTGCCCATGGTCACACAGCTTCCCAGAGACAGGGCCTAGGTTTATTCTCATTCTGTGTTCTCCTGTCCCCATGCTGTCAATGACCACATGTGGCACTTCTCCTCATCATCACCCAAGACCTCCTGCCTCACATCCTACCCACATAGAACATAGACCCTGAGCACACTGAGCAATGCTGCAGTTATTTTATTGGAGTCAGCCTGATAGAGACCACATCAGGTGGGACATGTGCCTGAATTTCAGCTTCAGGTGAGGAGAACAGAGCAGGAAGCTCGAGTACAGGCCTGGCATCACTGGTAAAGATTATGTCACCATAGACAGCAGACTAGAATTGAATCCAATAAGAGCATTCACCACTGAGGACACTTTATAGCCAGAGCAATTCTCACTAAGTGACAGAAGATTGGGAGGAAGCAGGAGAAGGAGGGACAGGAACTGAGCCCACAGCCAGGCTACCCTGTCTCCCCAGGATCACCTCATGCCTCACCCTCAGGGATTCAGCCCCATCCCCAGCAAGAACTTCTGCCCACCAATTCACCACTGGAGAAGGGGCTGCCATCAGGCACCAGGGGGAGGATGGCTCCATAATAGCCCAGGCACTGGTGTCAGGAGGGAGAAAGAGCCACCAGCCACACCAGGGAGGGGAGGAGATGACAAGGGTCAGCAGGGCACCGTTGGGGCTGGTCCTGAGGGAGGAGCAAGATGCTGGAGTCTGGGTTTGGGTCACATATTCTGCACCTGAGCCTCTTCTGCCAGGTGTGCTGGGTGCATAGACTGTGCTTGTAGGTGTTGTAAACAATCCCTTGTGCCCTGTGAACTTCTATGAGTCCATGCAACTCTGGTTCCTAGGAAACCTCTCATTTTGAATAGTCAACAATATAAGAAAAATGTGCTGAGACAGACTTTTTACAAGTTAACTAATTTATTTTAATTGGAGGCTAATTACTTTACAATATTGTAGTGGTTTTTGCCATATGTTGACATGGATCAGCCATGGGTGTACATGTATTCCCCATCCTGACTTCCCCCTCCCACCTCCCTCCCCATCCCACCCCTCAGGGTTGTTCCAGTGCACCGGCCCTGAGCACCCTGTCTCATGCATTGAACCTGGACTGGCGATCTATTTCACATATGGTAATATATATGTTTCAATGCTCTTCTCTCAAATCATCCCACCCTCCTCGCCTTCTCCCACAGAGTCCAAAAGTCTGTTCTTTACATCTGTGTGAGAAAGACTATTTAAAATCTCCAATACTATATGACAAGAAAAACAACAAAAACAAAAAGGATGGTTCTTTAGGAGATACACTGTTAGTCCAACTGAGTAACAGCATGTACCTAGAAGCTTCCACAGAAGCCTCAGCCACCAAAACATCACAGTGGAAATTCTGGCTTGTAGGCACTGAGACCATGCTGGTGGAAATGGGGCTCTGAGTCAGAGCAATGTCTCTCTAAAAGGGATAAAGAGGAGGTGATGTGACCAAGGGACGGAAACCTTATAAAGCCAGGGAGTCTCATGCTGGAAGGAGATTTTAAAAGCAGGGGCTCCTTTTCAATATTCCTAAAATAGAGGTAACAAGAGTCCTATACATGTGTGAACTGAATGCTTCATTTTCTCAAAGATTAAAATTCTACTCCTCGAATGCTTGTTCCTCTCAGCAAGAAAGAGAATCACATGAGTCAACACACTTGTCCGATTGCATTGACACTAGTCCCCTATTCTGTGTAAGCTGATTGACGTGATATGGACATGTTTGGTAACAAGAGGCTGGGTGTGCAGGTGGACTGTGCTTGCATATTACAGGTGCTGCAGGTTGGAGCAAAGGTTTATGTGCATCTTTGTTTATAGCTCTATCACATATCTCATGACTGCATGCTCTATTATCATGTGACATACTGCACTAGGCTACATGTTAGTTCTCTCCAAAAGTGTGGGTAAAGAGTAAATTACCTTATATTTCAGATGATTAAACCTGTGTTTAGGTCCTCTTTCAATGAAGCAATCCTGGATTTTTCCAATGGCTGCTTTTTCTGCTTCATTAGCATCAATCTATCAACTAAGCACAGCACAGCATCAATCTAATCGAAGTTTTCATTCAATGCTGTATTTGGGAGTCCAAGGCTCACAATACCAAGGGCTTTATAAAAAATAGGGCAGGCTTCCAAAGAAGGCGGAGACAGAAAACACCTTGTCAAAAGAAGCACCAAATCAGTAGTTTCCTATTTTGCCTCAGCTTGACAGAACTCACATATCCAAAGATTCCAGACTCACTTGCCACAAAGACCCACCCTCTCCAGGACTGCTTACAAAAATTTCTCTATGACATATGGCAGAGGAAGTGGCAAGAGGGGTGAGGCCTGGAGACCCCTCTGTCCTTGACCACCACCTCCAGGCATACCAGCCTGCTTCCTCCCTTCCGATGAGTACCACTACCCTCAAGGAATTATCACCCACAGTGTGCACAACTAATGAACCTTCCAGCTCCACACCACCACCTCCTCCTCCATTCACAGACTGAGAGCCTCAGGAGTTTGTGCAGGACTCCTTGGCACACTGATCTGCCAGCTTCCCTCTGAATCTGCCCCTAGAAGTGGCTTGGACAGGACTTGGGAGGATGCAGTGAGACAGCAATGGGCAAGGATCAGGAGGGTCATCTGGACCCTCCTTCCCACCTCCTGCATCTTGAAGGTCAGCTCTCAGGTCACCAGAAAGGCCAGAACAAGCCGTGCTCCCTTCATCATGGCGGCAGTTGGAGTGCTTTTCTCAGGGCAGAGTTTCTGTTGCTTAATAAACCACTACTCCCTGAGCCCAGCCCACAACACTCCCAGCAGAACCACAGGCCTGTGGCAAGGCACTGGCACAGGTGGCTCCCTTGGACCTTGGGATGTTTACTGTGGGAAGCCTTTCCTACTCTGAGAGCAGAGCTCCTGGAGAATATGTGGTAGTATCTTTGCCAAAAATCAAGTGGAGCTGACATTTCTAAGTGATTCCATTTGGAGCCAAGTTCTCTATTGTCCCAGCCCCAACCATCACCTGTTTTCCTGATCATCCTTCCCCCAACCTATCCGGGCTCCAAGGGCAGCACTCTACCAGAGTGACCAGATGGAATCACAAGAGGGCCAAGGACAGGTTTATACCACTGTCAGGTAGAAAAAAGATCATTGAGAATCCTTCCTATTTCCCCCAAGTTTAAGTCCTGGAGATAAGAATGGGGACCTGGGTTTTACTGAAGACCCCAAATATCTTAACATTTAGAGTCTCTAGACTGGGCCCTGAGGACTGATGGACAGTATCCCTAGGCTCCAAATCATGCTCAACAAGGAATTCGCAGGACTTGAGACCACGTGGGTTTTCTCAAGCACTGGTAAGTCTATAATTTCAAATCACACCACTAGCTTTCCTCAAGCCCTTAAGGGAACAAGCTTCTGAGCAGTTTCCATCCTTTCTCCTTCTCCTAGATGTCCTTCCTTCTCCATCAGTGAACAAGGTCTCAAGAGGTGCTTGAACTGCACAATCTATCCAGAATCTATCTGCTCACCAATAGACTTTTCAACCCAACAAAAAAAAGTCCTGCCCCCAAAATAGAGTCAGCATGTGCATCCTGGGCCATGTAGTGTTCACCTTCTTGCCCAGGGACATCAGAGACAAATCTGGAGCCAACTGAGCCCCTTGTGGGGTGACCTTCAGAGAGGTGGCCCCCAGGAAGCAGGA
>SJYC01033271.1:0-58535 GCA_006408675.1 Madoqua kirkii | reverse complement strand
TATACCATTTAGTAGAGTCAGCAGAACTAACTTGTTTTCTGGACCACACTTTCTAGTCATTGATTGTCTTTATAATTTTGAATAGTCATGCACTAAATTATTGGAATTGCTTCTGGTTTTGACTTTATTCTGCAGTCTGTTAGAACCCGCTTCCTGCTTACTGATTTCTAGTATATACCTCACATGGAACTGGTTCTGTTTTATCTCCATCTCAGTGATAAGCCAACTGTGACTGTGTCTCACCCACTTCATTCACTTTCACATGGAAAATCCTGGAGAATTTTTAGCTTTCCTATGAGTAGAAGAGTCACCCCCTTTGGGCATAAAATCTGGCTTTGTGTGCATCTAGAGAAAGGGAATTAATAACTGGTTTATGTCAGACACTGTGCTCAGTACCGTTTGAATGATACTCATTGAATTTCACATTACTGAAAAATAGAATATGTGTTTCTGGTATTTAATGATTACTACCTTATGGGACAGTTGTCATTTTTCCGTTTAAAGATGATATTATGAAAGTTCAGAGCAGTGAACTAGTTCACCCTCAATTCACACATTGTTAGTAAGTGGCAGGACTAGTCTTGAAAGTAGTATTTTGCTTCTGCAGAACTGATCTCTTAGAGAGGAGAGAAACTCTCTTAAGTCAAACCCTTTAATGACCAGCCTAACTGATCATATTACCCCTCCCAAATCCACTCAGTAGAGATAGGACTCTCATAAATGGTATTCACACAGTGACTGGTTGAAATGCATCTTCTGGACAACAATCTATAAAAGAACCACATAAGAAGTCAATGCCTGTCAGAATTTTGAGATTTTATTTTTTGTTTCTAATAGTTGTATAAATTCCTTGAGAAACCTGGACATACACTGTGTCTGCTTTATCAGACTGGATAAGTTCTTTGCCCTTTCAGTCAGAATTCTATCAAAAGTTTCTGGCTATCACAACATCATTCAAAACTATACAGTCATTTTGAATAACAATGTAGTGATATTTACAGGGTTTCTACAATGTTAAGAGAGAACAAAGACTTTGAAATTTTCTGATAGTTTTTACCTGCCATTGTCATAGGAATATTAAAATTAAAATAAGAGTTTGGTAGCTTCTGACACTAGTTAGTTAGCCATTTAATTTTGAGTTCTGCCCCCATTGTATGAACCTCAGGGAATGTCCAGGTAAGGAATATCTCTCTGAGGAGAATTTGTGGGAAGATATTCATGTTCTCTTTTACCTTAACCATGAGGTTAGCAAGAACTGGTGTGGGTTGCCATGTCCTCCTTCAGGAAATCTTCCCAACTCAGGGATTGACTCACATCTCCTGTGTCTTCTGCATTGCAAGTGAATTCTTTACCACTGAGCCATAAGCGGAAGATCTCTTGGAGTAAGAAATGGCAGTACACTCTTGTATTCTAGCCTGGAGAACTCTATGGAGAGAAGGGGCTGGCAGGCACATTCCATGGGGTTACAAAGAGTCAAACACTACTGAGCACGCACACACTAGCAAAAACTATCAAGCATCATGTTCCCTTAGTAACCCATGACAAGTCTATCATTTATGTATCCTTTTTTACATGTTTTCAGCCTGTGTCTCTAATCCTTCATGGATGCAACAGATACCACTGGCTTACTATCTATAATTTATGTCAGAATTCCCCTTACTTCCATTAGCTTCATCCAGGTATAATTAAAGTCATTCCCCTTCCCATTCAATTGTTTTAGGATATGAAAGAGTCTGTCTTGATGCTGATCACTTCACACATAATTTTAGAGGCTTCAATTAATGATAGTCACTGTGTGCTTGTTATCACTGAGTACATGATTTATTGGTGTGATCCTTACAGTAACACTAGCAGTATTTGCATTTTACAGGTGAAAACAAGTAAACTCATGATGTTTAAGTAATTTGTCCAAAGACTGAAGCTAATAAGTCATGGAGCCAGGATTTATCTCCAGGTCTAACTAACAGAAAAAGGCATCTATTCAACTACTATGCTACCTGTCACTCCAATATTTATATTCCAGGCTCTTAAGTCTTAGTATTTTATGCAGGCCAGTAATCTCTTCAGCACACCCCTTTCAAATCTCCTCTATCCTCACTGCTTCAGTGAAAAATTATCATTCTACACTTATGCAGATTCCTTGTATGGACACAAAATAAATCTGAACAGTATTTTGTTTTTTTGTTACTAAAACCTTTAAAAATAATATTCAGTAATATTTTGGTCTTTTGGACTTTCATCAATATTTTGAGGAAAGAGTCACTATAGATATTTTCCTTATTGCTGCTGTTATCTTTCCTGAGATGTAACTGATGACATAAATCCTATTACCCTAAAAATGTAGTTGGAATGTTTTAATAAATATATGTCTCTTAATAAAAAAAAAAAATCCTTTTCATCAGAGGGGACTGGAATGCAAAAGTAGGAAGTCAAGAGGTACCTGGATTAACAGGCAAGTTTGAGCATGAAGGACAAGATAAACCAGGACAAAGGCCTACAGAGTTTTGCCAAGAGAACACACTGGTCATAGCAAACACCTTCTTCCAAGAGCAAAGGAGATGATTTTATACATGAACATCACCAGATGGTTAATAGCCAAACCAGATTCATTATATTCATTGTAGCTGAAGATGGAGAAACACTATACAGTCAGCAAAAACAAGACTGGGAGCTGACTGTGGCTCAGATCATGAACTCTTTGTCAAAAATACAGATTTCAATTAAAGAAAGTAGGGAAAACCATTAGACCATTCAGGTATGACCTGAAACAAATCCTTTATGATTATACACTGGAAGCAACAAATAGATATGCAGGATTGGATCTGATAGAGAGAGTGCCTGGAGAAGTATGGATGGAGTTTTGTGACACTATATAGGAGGCAGTGATCAAGATCATCCACAAGAAAAATAAATGCAAAAAGGCAAAATGGTTGCCTGAGGAGGCCTTAGAAATAATTGTGAAAAGAGAAGTGAAAGGCAAAAGAGAAAAAGAAAGATATATCCATCTGAATGCAGAGTTCCAAAGAAGAGCAAGGAGTGATAAGAAACCTTCCCCAGAGATCGATGCAAAGAAATAGAGGAAAGCAGTAGAATAGGAAAGACTAGAGGTATCGTCAAGTAAATTAGAGACACCAAGGTAAATGTTCATGCAAATATGGGCACAGGAAAGGACAGAGATGGTAAGGACCTAACAGAAGCAGAAGAGATTAAGATGTGGCAAGAATACACAGAAAAACTATACATAAATGATCTTAATGACCCAGCAAACTACTATGGTGTGCTCACTCACCTAGAGCCAGACATCCTAGAATGCAAAGTCAAGTAGGCCTTAGGAAGCATCACTATGAGCAAAGCTAGTGGAGGTAATGGAATTCCTGTTTAGCTATTTCAAATCCTAAAATATAATGCTGTTAAAGTGCTGCATTCAATAGGCCAGTAAATTTTGAAAACTCAGCAGTGGCCACAGGACTGGAAAAATTCAGTTTTCATTCCAATTCCAAAGAAAGACAATGCCAAAGAATGTTCAAACTACTGCACAATTGTACTCATCTCACACGCTAGCAAAGTAATGCTCAAAATTCTCCAAGCCAGGCTTCAACAGTATGTGAAATGTGAATTTCCAGATGATCAAGCTGGATTTAGAAGAGGCTTAGGGATCAGAGACCAAATAGCCAACATCCGTTGGATCATAGAAAAAGCAAGAGAATTTCAGAAAAATATCGAACTCTGCTTTACCAACCACACAAGAGCCTTTGACTGCATGGATCACAACAAACTGTGGAAAATTCTTAAAGAGATGGGAATAGCAGATAACCTTACCTGCCTCCTGAGAAATCTGTATGCAGATCAAAAAGCATTGGAACAACAGACTGGCTGCAACTTGGGAAAGGAGTACGTCAGGGCTATATATTGTCACCCTGCTTATTTAACTTCTATGCAGAGTCCATCATGCGAAATGCCAGACTGGATGAAGCACAAGCTGGAATCGACTGCCAGGAGAAATATCAATAACCTCAGATATACAGATGACACCACACTTATGGCAGAAAGCAAAGGGGAACTAAAAGCCTCTTGATGAAAGTGAAAGAGGCAAGTGAAAAAGTTGGCTTAAAAAACAGGATTTAAAAAACTAAGATTATGGCATCTGCTGTCATCAGTACATGGCAAACAGATTGGGACAATGGAAACAATGACAGGCTTTATTTTCTTGGGCTCCAAAGTCAGTACAGATGGTGACTATAGCCATGAAATTAAAAAATGGAAGAAACGCTATGACCATGACCAACCTAGATAGCATATTTAAAAACAGAAACATACTTTGCCAACAAAGGCCCATGTAGTCAAAGTTATGGTTTTTCCAGTAGTCATGTATTGATGTGAGAACTGGATTGTAAAGAAAGCTGATCACCAAAGAATTGATGCTTTTGAACTGTAGGTTTGGAGAAGGCTCTTCAGAGTCCCTTGGACTGTAAGGAGATCCAACTAGTCAATTGCAAAAGAAATCAGTCCTCAATATTCAATCGAAGGAATGATGCTGAAGCTGAAGCTCCAATACTTCGGCCACCTGATGGGAAGAACTGACTCATTGGAAAGACTCTGATGCTGGGAAAGGTCGAAAGTGGGAGGAGAAGGAGACGACAAAAGATGAGATGGTTTGATGGCATCACCGACTCAATGGACACGAGTTTGAGCAAGCTCCAGGAGTTGGTGATGGACAAGGAACCTACCATGCTTCAGTCCATGGGGTCTCCAAAAGTTAGATATGACTGAGTGACTGAATTGAACTGAGTACTGTCCAGGTCTATCTGTGTTCTTACAAATGGGAAAGCTTATCATTCTGTTTTTTGGCTGACAAATATTCCATTATGGATTATGCCACATGTTTTTCCATTCGTCTGTTTATGGTCACTTGGGTTGCTTTTGTATTTGGCTATTGTAAATAGTGCTGCTGTGAACACTGGGGTGCATGCACATGATGATAGCTTTTGAATCACTAAATCCACCTTTGCTTCAAGGTGTTTAGCCTTGAAACTAATAAAATCCTTTTACAGAAGCACAAAGAATTATGATATAATGATTTTCCTACTAAACTACACTATTTTTTGCTCAATCTCTTATACAAGTTTGAGGAGCCAATGCCTAGTAGCAGAAAAAAAAAAAAGTTTCTACATTGCTTTGGTGGTTTTAGGCAAAGAACAGATTTGTGTACTCTGATCCAATTTAACCCTCTAATACAAAAAGTCCCAGACTTTCTGCTACCAGAAGTTTGTAGAGTCTTGAATTCATGAGTTTTACTTGGCCTACTTGGCACACGCAAACTAATCCTGTGTAAACCCATCACCTTCCAAAAGGAATACAAATCTCTGTCCCAGTGTTCAGCCATTACTTAAACAAATGTGAGATGGCTGCTTAAGATTTTGGGGAAAGGTTGTGGCATAGGACTTCATTTCCCATCATCATCACCTGCTCATTTTCTAAGAACAAAGCAAATATAGTGGATTAAAGAGTGAGGAACTCTGCCCGGGTTCAAGTTCTGGACTTTACCTCTCACTAACTAGATGAACATTTTCAGTTTCCTTAACCTCTTTGTGCCTCTACTTTTTATAGATTGTGACTGTTTCCCTAGTGATTCACATAGTAAAGTATCTGCCTGCAATGCAGGAGATCCAGGTTCAATCCCTGGGTCAGGAAGATCCCTAGGAGAAGGGAATGGCAATCCACTCCAGTATTCTTGCCTGGAGAATTGCATGCATGGAGGAGTCTGATGGGCTGCAGTCAATGGGGTCACAGAGTAGGGCACAAGTGAGCCACTGACACACATATAGGATTGTGGATCTAAATTAGTATTTATAAAAAACATGAAATAGTACCTGGTGCACAATAACCATAACAGAAGTATTTGTTACAATAATGAATAGCACACAAGTACTACAAATATTTGAGATACTTGCAGAAGATTTGTCAAATAATACATGGTCCCAAACCAATATGATACATGATGGAAACACAACACAGATATCTCTGGATGAGAAAGGATCTTTAAATCTGATACATAAGATAGATTATTCTGTTCTATTCTACTCACAATACCATACTGTGAATTCTTTTTCTTAACCCATTGGGATAATTTCTGATGTAGTCTTGGTTGAAAGCTATATATGGATAGAAGTCAATAGTGAACTCAATATATAGTCTTACCCTTTCCGAACTAGAGATGCATTTATGCATCTTTCTCTTTACATAATCCCCAAAACAACACAAGCCAATTTCAGAGCCGTGTTTTAGTGTCATTTTAGTAACTAGGAAAGAGTAAGTTCAAGATGCTCAAATCTCTTCTGCTATCTCCCACATTCCCTAAACCCCTTCCGGGTGCTCAGTCATGTCTGACTGTTTGCAACCCCATAGACTATAGCCAGCCAGGCTCCTTTATCCATGGGATTCTCCAGGCAAGAACACTAGAGTGGGTTGCCACGTCTTCATCCAGGAGATATTCCATACCCAGGGGTCAAGCCCAGGTATCCTGTGTCTCTTGCACTGGAGAGGAATTTTGAACCACTGAGCAACTGCGAAGCCCCTGGGTAGTCAGAGGAGACTGTATTGAGGAGGCTGAACTTAAGGTGAACATGGGAAGATTCTTAGAAGGCTTTTACGTGAGGGGAGAGAGAGATTAAAAGCAGGAGTGGGCATGACTACACGGTCTTAAGTGGAGGTAGGGGCTTGGTTTCCTTATATGCAGAATGCAAATAATCATACCAACTTTGTAAGACCACTGTGAGGATAATAAGGTCTAGGAGAGAGGTAACAAATAATTGTTCAGCATGGTGCCATTATTCCTCAAGAGCCCATGGCAGACATTGACAGTCCTTTACAACATTCTACCAGTGAGGCCAGTCATAGGCCCAGAATTCTCTTACATACAGCTCCAGGCAGTACAACCAGAATACGCAGTTGGCATAAATTAGGTACTCAAGAAAGTCATAAGTATTTACCCCTGGGACCCACAAAATGTTGTGTACAACTGAAGGAACACAGAAATTGTCCTTCCTATTCTTGCCAAATACAGGTGAAAATCTCTATTTACAGTGTGTCAGAGGCCTGCCATGTCTTAAGCACTTGAAGGTCTGACATGAGACTGAGACCCAATCCTGCTACAAAGGTTATCTACCATATGTTGTAACATCTCTTATGAGCTATAAGTAGCAGTCCGGGCACATCACTTCATGGGAAATAGATAGGGAAACAGTGGAAACAGTGTCAGATTTTATTTTGGGGGGCTCCAAAATCACTGCAGATGGTGACTGCAGCCATGAAATTAGAAGACGCTTACTCCTTGGAAGAAAAGTTATGACCAACCTAGATAGCATATTCAAAAGCAGAGACATTACTTTGCCGACTAAGGTCCATCTAGTCAAGGCTATGGTCTTTCCTGTGGTCATGTATGGATGTGAGAGTTGCACTGTGAAGAAGGCTGAGTGCTGAAGAATTGATGCTTTTGAACTGTGGTGTTGGAGAAGACTCTTGAGATTCCCTTGGACTGCAAGAAGATCCAACCAATCCATTCTAAAGGAGATCAACCCTGGGATTTCTTTGGAAGGAATGATGTTAAAGCTGAAACTTCAGTACTTTGGCCACCTCATGCAAAGAGTTGACTCATTGGAAAAGACTGATGCTTGGAGGGATTGGGGGCAGGAGGAGAAGGGGACGACAGAGGATGAGATGGCTGGATGGCATCAGGAACTCGATGGACATAAGTCGTAGTGAACTCTGAGAGATGGTAATGAATAGGGGGGCCTGGCGTGCTGCGATTCATGGGGTGGCAAAGAGTCGGACACGACTGAGCGACTGAACTGAACTGAACACTTGATCTTTAGGTTGAAAAACCTCAAGAACATGGCTACTTTCCCTAATGTTTTCATTTTCCACCCATAGAAATGTTAGAATCCCTCAGGGCCTGAATCAAATTGGGAAGTACAACCAAGAAGCAATAGAGTTTGTCTTTGGGGTTTCTTCTTGACTCCATGTAATGCTTTATGTTCAACTCTAGTGATATGATGTCTGCCTTTAGGCAGATCCTATCTGGATCTAGTTAGACATCCAAATCCTTGTCTACCTAGAAAAACTCTCCCATTCTTCTACACCTTCTCTGTTGGACAGAGAGAAAAGAATAGTGCAAGTGGGTCATGTATTGAGAGGACTATGTTACTGGACATGTATTCCAGGGACAATCTTATCCTGGCTGGTGACTGAGCAGAATTATTCAGAAATGTGATGTGGCTGCTAGCAGACAGTAGGCAAAGAAGAGAAGCTAGGTGATGGAGGAGACTGTGAAACATGACCTTAAGAAGAATGGTAATAGGCCCATTGAGCAGGAAGGCTGCTGAGGCTCCTTAATAGTGCTGTGCACATTAAGAAGGAAGTCTGAGAAACTGAAAGGGAATATTGGAGAGAATGTTCATGATATGTTGAACTTCATAAGCAGCCAGCTGTGGCTCCAACTGACCAGAGGAAAGCTGAATCTCAAGGAAGCTATGCGATCTGATCTGAGTCATAGCAATGGGAAAATAGATCCCAGCTGGACGTTCCATGTCTGATATGGGAATATAAGGACCATTTTTCTACTTTATTCACTGATAGAGTGGAAGAAATTTGTGTATAACTCCTAGCAAGAACTACAGAGCCCTGAGAGAAGGATCAATTAAATTGCTATCCTTTCTCTTGCCTCCGAGCCGTTACAGGTTCCATGCCTGAGAGAGTACTGTTCTAGCACACTTTTTAGATGTGATTATGCTATTCCATGCAGAGCCTAGAAATAAGCAATCCACATCTTACACACTTCAGGGGGCACTTTTGGAGTCAAATATTTTTTAAGTTCAAAAATGTAGATAGTGCCAAAGCAGAAAGGACCTTTTCAGACTACTAGTCAGCCTAGAGTTTTTTGGGAAGTGTTGAAGGGGCTTCCCAGGTGGCACTAGCGGTAAAGAGCCTGCCTGCTATAAGCAGAGATTAAGAGACACAGGTTCGACCCATGGGTTGAGAAGATCCCCTGGAGAAGGTAATGACAACCTACTCCAGTATTTCGGCCTGGGAAAACCCATGGACAGAGGAGCCTGGTGGGCTACAGTCCATAGGGTCACAAAGAGTGGGACACAAATGAACTGACTTGTTATGAATGTGCAATGATGGGAAAACTTCCACATCAACATTATTCATGGAGCTTAATTGGAATGAAAATCATCTGGTTTCATCCCAGACCCATGTAATCACACTGTCCCCAAAATCTGTATGTTAAAATTCCAGGGGATTCTGATGTATCCTGAAATTTGAAAAACTTTAATAAATACAGGAGTTTTGTGTAGACAGTAATCCAATATTCCCAAAATAAAATCTAAAGATATCATAACAGAATAATTTGGGGTACCTGCACATAAATATTCAGATTCCTATGTCTCCTGCGAATCCTTCTGAATCATTATTTCTTATCTTGATAAACACTGAGAAACCCAATCCTTTCATTATACAGATTCAGAAACTGACCGAGAGAGAGGAAGTGACTTGTCCAACGTTGTTAGTATAGATGGTAGCAGAACTGTAGTCACAGTGAAGTCTTCAGATAAGACCAAACAGTATGTCCTCTAGTCATATTATGAGGGTTATTTGTGTATCAGTTTAGATCCTATGGGCTTCCCTGGTATTCCAGACTTTAAAGAATCTGCCTGCAAGTCAGGAAAACCAGGTTTGATCCCTGGGTCAGGAAGATCTTTAGAGAAAGGAATGGTTACACAATTCTTTCCTGGAAAATTCCATGGACAGAAGAGCCTGGCAGACTACAGTCCCTGTAATACAAAGAGTCAGACATGACTGTGTAACTAACACATATACATTTATCTTGTATTGTAGCATCCCTCATAAGATCTGGAGACCAAGAGTAAGAATGCAGCTACTCTGGATAGTTGTATAACCCTAGTTCAAAGTGTCTCTTCCAATGGGTTATGTAGAACAGCCTGAAAATAAAGCAGGGTAAAGTCTCAAAGCTCTCTTATAAGCAGCAATGTTTGGCAGACACTTCTCCAAATGGAGTCTCAGGGAACCTCAGAGTGGAGTAATTTTATGTCTAGGGAACACTTTAATTGTGGCTTTGAGTCTAACTGAACACATATATCAAAGTGACCTGCAATAGTTTACTAAGCTTATTTTTGTGCTGTTGTTTTGGTAGTTGAAATTCATACTGATTAAGGGAAAGTTTAAGCATATGCAGTTTTCTATCAGACCTGATCCAGGCTCACAAGTTAGTTCCATCAAGCCTGTGCATTTGAGTTATGAGCTCAGTTTCTACTTCATCTCCAAAAGATTGTATTCTGGAACTCCTCCAGACTGTCAGCTTGGCCACAGGGTCTGCAGGGACAGTCCAGTAGAAAGCCATTGACTTCATGGAATTTAGAAGACAATAATGATGACCCCGAAAGTGAGACAATATAAGAGACACAGAGGTATAGAACGGACTGTTGGCTTCAGAGGGAGAGGGAGAGGGTGGGAAGATCTGGGAGAAGGACAACGAAACATGTATACAATCATATGGGAGATGAAGCACCAGCCTATGTTCAATACAGGATATAGGATGCTTGGGGCCGGTGTATGGGATGAACCGGGGGGATGGGCAGGGAAGGGAGGTGGGAGGGGGCTTTAACATGGGGAGATCGTCCACACCTGTGGCTGATTCATGTCAATGTATGGCAGAACCAATGCAGTGCTGTGAAATGGAATAAGCATTAAACAAAAAATAAAAATTTAAAAAAAAAAAAACGCTCCATTCAAGCTGGAAAGCCTTCTGGACAAAAAAAAAATAAATAAATAAAAGGACAGAGATTTCCAAAAAATATGTCAAGGTAGATTTTCTTTAAGGGATTAAGCAATGCCATTGAACAGTTCCATTGAAGATTTGCCTTTGGGCCAGGGCTTGTAATTTTAGATTGCTGGGAGAAATATCAAATCTCAGAAATGCAGATGACACCACAGTTATAGCAGAAAGAGAAGAGGAACTAAATAGCCTCTTAATGAAAGTGAAAGCTGAGAGTAAAAAAGTTGGCTTAAAACTCAGGATTCCAAAAACTAATATTATGACATCCAGTCCCATCACTTCATGGAAAATAGATGGGGAAACAATGAACTGGACAACAGTTAGAACTGGACCTGGAACAACAGACTGGCTCCAGATCGGGAAAGGAGTTCAAGGCTGAATATTGTCTCTCTGCTTATTTAATTTATATGTGGAATACATCATGAGAAATTCTGCACTGGATGAAGCACAAGCTGGAATCAAGTCTGCCGGGAAAAATAACAATCACCTGATATGCAGAGGGCACCACCCTTCTGGCAGAAAGAGAAGAAGAACTAAAGAACCTCTTGATGAAATTGAAAGATGAGACTGAAAAAGTTGACTTAAAACTCAACATTCAGAAAATGAAGATCATGCTATCTGGTCCCATCACTTCACGGCAAATAGATGGGGAAAGAGTGGAAACAGTGACAGGCTTTATTTTTCTGGGCTCCAAACTCACTTCAGATGGTGATTGAAGCAATGAAATTAAAAGATGCTTGTTACTTGGAAGAAAGATTATGACCAACCTAGACAGCATATTAAAAAGGAGAAGCATTACTTTGCCAACAAAGGTCCATCTAATCAAAGCTATGGTTTTTCCAGGAGTCATGTATGGAAATGAGAGTTGGACTATAAAGAAAGCTGAGCACTGAAGAACTGATGCTTTCAAACTGTGTTGTTGGAGGAGATTCTTGAGAGTCCCTTGGACTGCAAAGAGATCCAACCAGTCTATCCTAAAGAAAATCAGTCTTGAATATTCATTAGAAGGACTGATGCTGAAACTCCAATACTTTGGCTATTTGATGCGAAGAACTGACTCATTGGAAAAAACCCTGATGCTGGGAAAGATTGAAGGTGGGAGGAGAAGGGGACAACAGAGGATGACATGGTTGGATGGCATCACCAGCTCTATGGATATGAGTTTGAGCAAGCTCCAGGAGTTGGTGATGGACAGGGAAGCCTGGCATGCTGAAGTCCATGGAGTGGCAAACAGTCAGACATGACTAAGTGACTGAACTGATCTGAACTTGTAATTTTAGCAAGTGTTTCACCAGCGCTGCATTAATTAGAAAAAATTAAATGATCTGCCACTTTGGAGACATAACTTTATAAAGAAACAGGAGACATTAACAGATGTTCTGGAACTCTGAGACTAGATAGAAAGGGCAGAAAAAAAGGGACAGAAAAGCAAAAGTGAATGCAGAGTTCCAAAGAATAGCAAGGAGAGATAATGAAACTTTCCTAGGTGAAAAATGAAAAGAAATAGAGAGAAACAATAGAATGGGAAAAACTAGAGAACTGTGGTAGAAAATTAGAAATGCCAAGATAACATTTCATGTGAAGATGGGCACAGTGAAGGACAGAAACAGATGAACCTAACAAAGGGCAGACGAGATTAAGAAGAGGTGGCAACAATATATGTAGAAGAGCTATACAAAGTTGACCTTAATGACATAGATAACCATGATGGCATGATCACTCACCTAGAGCCAGATATCTTGGACTGTGAAGACAAGTAGGCCTTAGGAAGTATCATGACGAACAAAGACAACGTTAGTGGAAATGATGGACTTCCAGCTGAGTTATTTCAAATCCTATACAATGATGTTGTTAAAGTGCTGCACTCAATATGTCAGCAAATTTGGAAAATTCAGCAGTGGCCACAGGACTGGGAAAGGTCAGTTTTCATTCTAATACCAAGAAAGGGCAATGAATGCCAAATAAAAGTCAAACTATCACACAATTGCATTCATTTCACATGCTACCAAGGTCATCCTCAAAATCCTCCAAGGTAGGCTTCAACAGAATGTAAACCAAAAACTTACAGATGAAACAGCTGGATTTAGAAAAGGCAGTGAAACCAGAGATCACATTACTAATCATTGTTGGATCACAGAAAAAGCAAGAAAGTTCCAGAAAAAAAAGTCTACTTGTGCTTCATTGACTATGCTAAAGCCTTTGACTATGTGGATCATAACAAAAGTGGAAAATTCTTAAAGAGATGGGAATATAAGACCACCTTACTTGCCTCCTGAGAAACATGTATGCAGGTCAAGAAGCAACAGTTAGAACCAAACATGGAAAAACAGACTGGTTCCAAATTGGGAAAGGAGTACGTCAGGGCTGTATATTATCACCCTGCTTATTTAACTTATATGCAGAGTACATCATGTGAAATGCTGGGCTAGATGAAGCACAAGCTAGAATCAAGATTGCTGAGAGAAATATCAATAACTTCAGATATGCAGATGATACCACCCTTATGGCAGAAAGCAAAGAGAAACTAAAGAGCCACTTGATGAAGGTGGAACAGGAAAGCAAAAAAGCTGGCCTAAATCACAACATTCAAAAAACTAAGATCACAGCATTTGGTCCCATCACTTCACAGCAAATGGATGGGTATACAATGAAAACAGTGACAGACTTTATTTTCTCGGGCTCCAAATCACTGTCGATGGTGATTGCAGTCATAAAATTAAAAGACGCTCCTTGGAAGAAAGACTATGACAAACATAGACAGCATATTTGAAAGTAGAGACTTTACCTGTCAACAAATGTCTGTATAGTCAACACTATGGTTATTCCATTAGTCATATATGGGTCTGAGAGCTGGACCATAAAGGCTGAGTGTGAAAAAAACTGATGCTTTTGAACTGTGATTTTGCAGAAGACTCTTGAGAGTCCCTTGTACAGCAAGGAGATCAAACCAATCAATCCTAAAGGAAATCATTCCTGAATATTTATTAGAACAACTGATGCTAAAGCTGAAACTCCAAAAATTTGGCCACCTGATACAAAGAGCTGAATCACTGGAAAAGACCTTGATGCTGGGAAATATTGAAGGCAGGAGGAGAAGGAGGTGAAAAAAAAATGACATGGTAGGATGGCATCACCGACTCAAAGGACATGAATTTGAGCAAGCTCCAGGAGATGGTGAAGGATAGAGAAGCCTGGCGTGTTGCAGTCCCTGGGGTCACAGATTCAGACGCGACTGAGTGACTGAACAACCCCCAAAAGAGTTTGGTAGAGGTTCACAAACACTTATCTTCATCTGCAATAAAATAAAGCTCTGTACAACATAACACTTTTGTTGTTGTTGTTGTTAATTTGGAGCCAAAACTCATTTTTCAGAAAAACCTGACCCAAACTGACATAAACCTAGTCTCTGAATATTCAGACACTTCTTTCCTGCAGAAATGTTAATGGCTTAATTATGGGATATTTTCCCAGACACTACTGGGAATGTTATATAATAAACAGTACATATGCTGTGTTGTTTTTTTAAAATTTGAAAATAATGTAAATTCTAAAACACAGACTGTGGACCTAGAATAATGATAGCTAACATTTGGTGCATTGGCCATCTACAACAGTTCAGTCACTCAGTCATGTCCCACTCTTTTCAACTCCATGGACTGTAACATGCCAGGCTTCTCTGTCCATCAGCAACTCCAAGAACTTGCTCAAACTCACGTCCATCAAGTCAATGATGCCATCCAATCATCTCATCCTCTGTCATCCCCTTCTCCTCCTGCCTTCAATCTTTCCCCACATCAGGGCCTTTATCAATGAGTCAGTTCTCAAATCAGGTGGCCAAAGTATTTGAGTTTCAGCTTCAGCATCAGTCTTTCCAATGAATATTCAGGTACATGAAGCTGTGCTAGTCTCTTTTTCTCTCATTTACCATCATGATACCATGAGGCAGGTATCAAAATCATCTCTAGTTTAAAGTTTGGAACTGATTCTCACAAAGCTTAAATAACTTGTCCAGAGTCACATAGCTTTTGCCAAGCCAGGGTTTGGACCAAGATCAGTATGATTCTAGAACTTCCATGCTGAACTCTTGCTCTCTACTACCTGGCAGACATGAACAGTTGTTAAGGACAGTATGGGCTCTTTGTGGGCTTTATTATGGAGGTAGAATACATGAAGCTGTGCTAGTCTCTTTTTCTCTCATTTACCATCATGATACCATGAGGCAGGTATCAAAATCATCTCTAGTTTAAAGTTTGGAACTGATTCTCACAAAGCTTAAATAACTTGTCCAGAGTCACATAGCTTTTGCCAAGCCAGGGTTTGGACCAAGATCAGTATGATTCTAGAACTTCCATGCTGAACTCTTGCTCTCTACTACCTGGCAGACATGAACAGTTGTTAAGGACAGTATGGGCTCTTTGTGGGCTTTATTATGGAGGTAGAGAACTAACCACCTATTATGTGTCATTTCAGGATCAAACTCCTACCTCCAAATGTCATCTCCCCATTCCTGCTTCTCATATTAGTTTCATTAGAGATGCAACTAATATGAGTTTATTCAATAATGTTTGTGAGTATGGCTTTTCTCACAAGGACCACCAGCAAAAGAAATCTGCTACTCAACTGGTACAGGTTCCCGGTATTCACTCCAGACTTACTGAATCAAAATTGCTAGAGACTTGGACCAAGCAGATTCTTATATACATTAAATTTTGAGGGGAAAAAAATTGAATGCCCTTGGAAAGGCCAAAAACTAGCCTTTAATCATTAATTAACATCTTATATCAATTGAAATTTTGCTGTGTTGGTAGAAATAAACCTATGGATGGGCCCTGGAAAGTGAAAGATGCTGAAAGGTGAATAGGAAAATAGGTAGGTGAGATATGAAAAGAAGAAAGGGTGTATGACAGTATCTTCCTACTGTGGTATTATGCAGTGAGGGTAGAGTCTCTCCATTGGAATTGTTCAGCTGCATTGAAACAGTCTTGGAAGCAAATCACTCATTTTTTTTTTTTTTGATACTCTGAGCACCTATTTATTGTTTCATTGATACTCACAAGTCTTTTGAGAGAGACAAGATAGTCATCCTCACTACACAAAAGAGAAAATTGAGAAGCAAACGAGTTCTTCCATAATCCAGCTGACAGCATTTGGGTTAGTTTCTAGACCCCAACCTTACCCTATTTCACTCTTCCAATAATATTTTCCATAGGTTTAGAGAGGAGGTATCATCATATGAAATCTAGGGAATCAAATGTTATATTCAGTGATATACATTTCTTTTGCCCAGTGAGGGCCAATTTAAATGCTATACTGCCCAAAGAAAGGACAATAAGAGGAATTAAACATGTAACAGAATAGTTCAACCAATATATCATATATTTGGGGTTTGTTTTAAACTTTTCCTAGATTCTTTATTCTTGTTACCTTTTCAGGGAAGACTGAACATTATGAACTTTATACTTTAAGAATACTCTGTTCTTGTCTCTGAGGTTCTCAGTCTCATCTCTTCATCTTACCTGTGATATCTGAATCATTTCCATGGCAAACAATGTGACCGCAGACATACTAGAAAGCCAGAAAAAATACATTAACCACCACCACAGCAATAAGATCCTCATAGCACTGCTCCATCTTTTGTTTGACCACTTCCAATTTGCCTTGATTCACGGACCTGACATTCCAGGTTCCTATGCAATATTCCTCTTTACGGCATCAGTCCTTGCTTCTATCACCAGTCACATGCACAACTGGGTATTGTTTTTGCTTTGGCTCCATCCCTTCATTCTTTCTGAAGTTATTTCTCCACTGATCTCCAGTAGCATATTGGGCACCTAATGACCTGGGGAGTTCCTCTTTTGGAATCCTATCATTTTACCTTTTCATACTGTTCATGGGGTTCTCGAGGCAAGAATACTGAAGTGGTTTGCCATTCCCTTCTCCAGTGGACTACATTCTGTCAGCCATCTCCACCATGACCAGCCTGTCTTGGGTTGCCCTACAGGCATGGCTTAGTTTCATTGAGTTAGACAAGGCTGTGGTCCTAGTGTGATTAGATTGACTAGTTTTCTGTGAGTATGGTTTCAGTGTGTCTGCTGTCTGATGCCCTCTTGCAACAGCTACCATCTTACTTGCGTATCTCTTACCTTGGGTGTGGGGTGTCTCTTCATGGCTGCTCCAGGAAAGTGCATCTACCCCTCCTTATCTTGGATGAGGGGTGTCTCCTCACCACCACCCTTCCTGACCTTCAATGTGGGATGGCTCCTCTAGGCCCTCCTGCGCAGCCCAGCCTTCCCTCAAGGAACTGCAACTGAGGGAGGCACAGCCCTGCCCTCAGACAGACTCACTTTAAAGAAGTTAAAACTGCTTTCAGGAGTACACATAATCCTACCTCAGAAAGACCTAGTCTGAAGGGAAACACAGCCCTGCCTCAAGGATCCCCAGTCTCAGGAAGACACATTCCTGCCCTCTGGGATTTCTTATCTAAGGAGAGACATAATCCAGCTTCAGGGAGGTCTTCTCTGAGGGGAGACAGAGCCCAGCCTCATGGACCCTCAAGCTGAAGAGGTGCTTGGCCTCAGGTCACTCCAGTCTGAGGGGACATAGCCTTTCCTCAGGGAGCTTGGATCTGTGAAGAGACAGCCTCACCCACAGGAATTCTCTTCTGAGGGGAGAAATAAGCCTGCCCTAGGATCCTCAGATTGAGGAGGTACATGGTCCTGCCTCAAGTGATCAGCAGTATGAAGTGAAACATACCCTCCTTCGGGGATTTCCAGTCTCTGGGTGACAGAGCCCTGCCTCAGTATCCCCTGTCTAAGGTGAAACATAGCACAATATGAGAGTAGATACAACCCTGCCTTAAGGAACCCCAATTTGAGGGGACATATAGCCTTGCTTGAAGAAGATTCGTTCTGAGTGGAGATACAAACAGAATTGTCTTTAGTTTAATAAAAAGTCTTGATTCCTCTCTAGAATGGGGGGGGGGGCAGCTCTGCAGGTCAGCTGAAGGGAGAAGAGGGGAGAAGAGCACTTGGACTGTGGGACCCCCTCCTACAGACATTGAAACTCTTCCAGTTATGCCATCTGAGATTCTCTGAAAACTTAGGCTAGAGGTTAAGATCACATCTCCAGGGTTTTATATCTGGCACTGATTCTTCCTGGCAGTATGACTTTAAACAAGTTACTTAACCTCCCTGAGCCTCACAGCCTCATGAGACAGTAACATAAATATGAGAGCAACTTCTAATTCCAAAGGATTGTTAGGATTATAGGAGATATTACATTAAAATAACTAACACAGTGCATGGCAGTTGGCAATGCAAGCCAGGGGTGTTTTTATTATTTCAGAATCTTGAAGTTACCTAACTTCTTAGAACCCATCATCCAATAATGGTGAAAGGGAGGCAGTAACAGCACTTACCTGCAGGTATGAGCATGGGCATGGATACCTACTCTTAGGCAGAGCTGTGTCCTTCTGAGACTGGAAATCCCTGAAGCGGAGTATGTCTCCCCTCATACTGCTGCTCCCTGAGATATGGCCATGTGCCCCCCTCATTTGGGGATCCTTTGTATTCAAATACCAGCTTTTTCAGCAGCCTGTAATGTGACGTCACAGATTATATCCATATCTGGAATAACTTGCATTTCCAAGAAACTCACATATGTTAGTCTGCCATGGGAGAGGGCTGAGCAAGGACTTCTCAGATCCATGTTACATGAGATGTTAGGATTACAGAACTTCTTAGTAGGAAGGATGATTTTCTCTGACTCACTGATAGAAGTGCCTTCTCTCAAAGGATGGCAGGCTGGTGGAGGTCCTTTGTGCAGGGGAGAGAGGAGACTCCTCTTCTTTCTCAACTGCTTCCACCAGTCCCACTGGTCTAGATCAGGGTCAGTAAACTACAACCAGTATCTGAACAACCTGTAAGATAAGAATAAGTTGTACACATGAACATTTGCCATCATTTGATGTATGAACGTTGACTGAGACTCAGCTAGATGAAGAGTCAGTCTCTCCAAATTCTGCTGTTCTCATGAGTCGACCAGTAATATAAAAAACTACATTAAACTTTTTACTTTCAATGTTGTCTACTGAAATTTCTTCCTCTCTTGTTACAGAAGTACATTCATAACATCCTTCCAATTGTCTTCCAGAAATCAGCTCCCCTATATTCCACTCAAATCAGTCTCAAGCCATCCCCAGATCCACCCTGCACTTTGGAGCCAGAAGGACCTCCCAGAGTAGGCCTGATACCATCAGTCCCCTGATGAAAACTGCCTAGTGGATTCTCTTTGTCCTCAGGGTGCCTCCAGCACTTTGGCCGGCTTACCACCCTTTGCAGTGTGGGCTCTGCCATCCTCACCAGCTACTTCCTACCCTCCTCCAGCCTTGTTGAGCTTTCTCCAGTTCCCTAGGGCATCATGCTTCCCTTAGTGCCAGCGTTTTGCAGAGACTGTTCCTTCCGCCTGAAAGCCCTTTTACCCAAACCCCATTCCTATTGGCCTTTCAGGAGCCCTTTCAGAAGCCCTTTCAGACTCCGCCTCCTCAGAAAGCCTTCCCTGATAGCACCCTCTCCGGGCTGTCATGTGTCTCCTTTGGGCTTCCACAGTCCTTGGCTTCTGTCTACTCTGGATTCGCCAAGCTTTTTAAAGAACTGCGACCTCTCTTAGCCCCTAAGAGCCAGGAGCAATTTGATTCTGAACTAAAAACCCTTGGTTTCCACTGGCCATGTTTGTGTGGCTCCTGACACTTGGGGAAGATGCAGGCTACCTGTCAGGGGCTGCAAGTCAGGGTCCCCGTTTCATTCCTCTTACGACTGCAGGTCCTTATCTGTGCACTGCAGGCAGGGGGACCCCGGTCCTAGATTGACTAAGGTCTAGATCAAAGGTGGGTGTGGAACTGTGGGGACATGGATGGGGTAGATGGGGCAGGAGGCAGCAACTGAGCTTCCAGATGCTTTTATCATTGCTTCACAAACAACACCAGACTTTGCATGATCTGAGCAATTCCATGAGCAAAATCCAGAATTGCATGATCTGAGCAATTCCAGCCAAAGGTCACTTTTCTGAGAAAGCTGTATTTGGCCTGGCCCTGGACCCTTCCCAACTCTCTACCTTTTCTTCCAGGAATGAAAGGGACTTGAAAGGCGATGCTTCAGGTGTGAGCTCAGGAACATGCACATACAACGGACTGTGAAAGGCTATGGATATGTTTCTGTCCCAGGATCTGTGTGTGCATTTGGGTTCATATCACTGCCTGCACATGCAACAGCATGAGTCTGTGTTAACACATTTTGTGACCAGTGCCTGACCGCCACACAGTCACCCAAGTGTATTCTGGCTCTTGGGTCTGAATACTTAGCTGTGTGCATGTCTCAAAAACGTGCAAAGTAGGAGTCCAGAAACTGCAGGACAGTCAAGCCCCTCAGTCCTTTCAGACTGTGACATCCAGCTCCCTGAGGCTCCCCTGATGCTGTACCCTGCAATCTCACTCCAAAGCTCTGTCTCACTTGCAGCTTCAGGCTCCCAGATGATCAGTATCCTCATCCTGCTCCTGTCCATCCAGGGCTGTTGGGGGAGACCTGGGGTCCTGAAACATGAGGATGAATCTTAAGGGTGGTGAGGGAACACTATTGGTGCTCCACCAGATTCCCTTCACCATGACTTTGAACACCACTCTGGGCTTGTGTCAACCTTCCTAACACCTATTCCTGCACCTCTCCTGGGCTTCGTGACTCCACTGAGGACACAGTCCAGGGACAGAGTAGGTGAACATAACAAGTTTACATCACACCCTGCTGCTGCACCCAGGGTCCCCTCAGCCCAGACTGACTTGGGGAAGCCCAGCTCCTTGCTCTAAGCAGTAACGCACTTGGGGCATCATGTTTGCTGCCCCGCAGTAGGGCTGAGGCTGTTTCTGGTGTGGGTCACACCCTGCTTAGCTGCTTCCCCTTCTTCACTCTGTGGCCTCAACTTCTGTTTTAGTTTCTCCCATGGGCATTTCCTTAATAAACCAGACTCACTGGACTCCTGTTGCATGCCAGGGTCTGCTTCTGGGGAATCTGAACTAAAAACAAGGAGCTAGAGTTAGAAAGCACTGACCCCAACTACCTCTACAAAACCTGGCTGAACAAAGAGCACGATGAATGCACAAGGGGACATGTGTCTCCAGAGGCTCCTCTTGGCCTATGGAGCCCTACCTTTCTTGTTGTTTTCCCCAACTCTGTTTACCTATACTGAAGGAACCAGGCCCTCTCTGAAGCACCTCCATAGTCCTAGCTAAGAAGATTTCTCAGCCTCCTGGCTCCCTGTTCCTGAAGATGTCTCCTTAAACCATCAGCTTCCCTTGGAGGATGGAGCAGTCAGTCAGAAAGCAGGAAAAGAGACATCCTTCCAAGTGGGGTCAGTGAGGCAAGAGTTTCTCTGCCAACAACCTCCACATGCTGACTTCAAGGTGATGAAACTGGGAGCACATGGGGGTCCAGGGGACAATACTAGACCTTCCTTTCCTCAGAGGGGACTTCTTATGGGAGAAAGGGCACCATTCTAGAATACGGGATTCTTCATGCCAATGACACCTCTGCCATCATGGCTGGGTAACTTCAGGGAGTCAGCTGATCCTTGGAAGTTCTCAACATCCTCATCTGTGAAGCCAGAAATGGAGCACAGTAAATATGACCCCACATTGAAGGTCAGGAACAGTGGTGGTAAGGAGATATCCACTGTCCAAGGTAAGGAGCAGCAGCTGTGCTTTGCTGGAGCAGCTGTGAAGAGATACCCCATGCCCAAGGTAAGAGAAACCCAAGTAAGACGGTAGGTGTTGCAAGAGGGCATCAGATAGGCAGGAGGAGAAGGAGGTGAAAAAAAAATGACATGGTAGGATGGCATCACCGACTCAAAGGACATGAATTTGAGCAAGCTCCAGGAGATGGTGAAGGATAGAGAAGCCTGGCGTGTTGCAGTCCCTGGGGTCACAGATTCAGACGCGACTGAGTGACTGAACAACCCCCAAAAGAGTTTGGTAGAGGTTCACAAACACTTATCTTCATCTGCAATAAAATAAAGCTCTGTACAACATAACACTTTTGTTGTTGTTGTTGTTAATTTGGAGCCAAAACTCATTTTTCAGAAAAACCTGACCCAAACTGACATAAACCTAGTCTCTGAATATTCAGACACTTCTTTCCTGCAGAAATGTTAATGGCTTAATTATGGGATATTTTCCCAGACACTACTGGGAATGTTATATAATAAACAGTACATATGCTGTGTTGTTTTTTTAAAATTTGAAAATAATGTAAATTCTAAAACACAGACTGTGGACCTAGAATAATGATAGCTAACATTTGGTGCATTGGCCATCTACAACAGTTCAGTCACTCAGTCATGTCCCACTCTTTTCAACTCCATGGACTGTAACATGCCAGGCTTCTCTGTCCATCAGCAACTCCAAGAACTTGCTCAAACTCACGTCCATCAAGTCAATGATGCCATCCAATCATCTCATCCTCTGTCATCCCCTTCTCCTCCTGCCTTCAATCTTTCCCCACATCAGGGCCTTTATCAATGAGTCAGTTCTCAAATCAGGTGGCCAAAGTATTTGAGTTTCAGCTTCAGCATCAGTCTTTCCAATGAATATTCAGGTACATGAAGCTGTGCTAGTCTCTTTTTCTCTCATTTACCATCATGATACCATGAGGCAGGTATCAAAATCATCTCTAGTTTAAAGTTTGGAACTGATTCTCACAAAGCTTAAATAACTTGTCCAGAGTCACATAGCTTTTGCCAAGCCAGGGTTTGGACCAAGATCAGTATGATTCTAGAACTTCCATGCTGAACTCTTGCTCTCTACTACCTGGCAGACATGAACAGTTGTTAAGGACAGTATGGGCTCTTTGTGGGCTTTATTATGGAGGTAGAGAACTAACCACCTATTATGTGTCATTTCAGGATCAAACTCCTACCTCCAAATGTCATCTCCCCATTCCTGCTTCTCATATTAGTTTCATTAGAGATGCAACTAATATGAGTTTATTCAATAATGTTTGTGAGTATGGCTTTTCTCACAAGGACCACCAGCAAAAGAAATCTGCTACTCAACTGGTACAGGTTCCCGGTATTCACTCCAGACTTACTGAATCAAAATTGCTAGAGACTTGGACCAAGCAGATTCTTATATACATTAAATTTTGAGGGGAAAAAAATTGAATGCCCTTGGAAAGGCCAAAAACTAGCCTTTAATCATTAATTAACATCTTATATCAATTGAAATTTTGCTGTGTTGGTAGAAATAAACCTATGGATGGGCCCTGGAAAGTGAAAGATGCTGAAAGGTGAATAGGAAAATAGGTAGGTGAGATATGAAAAGAAGAAAGGGTGTATGACAGTATCTTCCTACTGTGGTATTATGCAGTGAGGGTAGAGTCTCTCCATTGGAATTGTTCAGCTGCATTGAAACAGTCTTGGAAGCAAATCACTCATTTTTTTTTTTTTTGATACTCTGAGCACCTATTTATTGTTTCATTGATACTCACAAGTCTTTTGAGAGAGACAAGATAGTCATCCTCACTACACAAAAGAGAAAATTGAGAAGCAAACGAGTTCTTCACATAATCCAGCTGACAGCATTTGGGTTAGTTTCTAGACCCCAACCTTACCCTATTTCACTCTTCCAATAATATTTTCCATAGGTTTAGAGAGGAGGTATCATCATATGAAATCTAGGGAATCAAATGTTATATTCAGTGATATACATTTCTTTTGCCCAGTGAGGGCCAATTTAAATGCTATACTGCCCAAAGAAAGGACAATAAGAGGAATTAAACATGTAACAGAATAGTTCAACCAATATATCATATATTTGGGGTTTGTTTTAAACTTTTCCTAGATTCTTTATTCTTGTTACCTTTTCAGGGAAGACTGAACATTATGAACTTTATACTTTAAGAATACTCTGTTCTTGTCTCTGAGGTTCTCAGTCTCATCTCTTCATCTTACCTGTGATATCTGAATCATTTCCATGGCAAACAATGTGACCGCAGACATACTAGAAAGCCAGAAAAAATACATTAACCACCACCACAGCAATAAGATCCTCATAGCACTGCAGGTTGGGAGAAGGCAATGGCACCCCACTCCAGTACTCTTGCCTGGAAAATCCCATGGATGGAGGAGCCTGGTAGGCTGTAGTTCATGGGGTCGCGAAGAGTCAGACACGACTGAGTGACTTCACTTTCACTTTTCACTTTCATGCATTGGAGAAAGAAATGGCAACTCACTCCAGTATTCTTGCCTGGAGAATCCCAGGGACAGAGGAGCCTGGTGGGCTGCTGTCTCTGGGATCACACAGAGTCAGACACAACTGAAGTGACTTAGCACCAGCAATAGCACTGCAGGTTATGGTTGGAGCACTGAGGATCAAGTTCAACCAGTAAGTATTCCAATTCTGTCAACGTATTCTCTAGAATAGCACTTCTCAAACTTCAGTGAACATTCAAATCACCTGGAGAATCTTGTTAAAATGGAGTACTGATCCAGTAGTTCTGGGATCAGTTTTAGAGATGATATTTCCAACAATCTCCCTGGCAATGACAAAGCTGCCGGTTCCCTAATAGGTTTTGGTGTAGCAAGGGCAAAGGACCAACATTATGCGAAAGTAGTGTAAGCACATTTGTAGTCCTGGAGGAAGTGCTATTTTGGACAGCAGTCCTGCTAAACATGCCACCTATGATATTAACTAGTCATGTGATCTTGTGTAAACATTTTCATCTTTGGGTCTCTGTTTTTCTCCTCTGTGAAATTACAAATTTGGCCTGGATAATTTTTAAGATCATCTTGGATTGTGGTCTTTCTTTATTATTATTATTTATTTATTTTACTTTACACTATTGTATTGGTTTTGCCATACATCAGTATGAATCTGCCATGGGTGTACATGGGTTCCCAATCCTGAACCCCCCCTCTCACCTCTCTCCCCATACCATCCCTCTCGGTCATCCCAGTGCACCAGCCCCAAGCAGTCTGTACCCTGCATCAAATGTAGACTGGCAATTCATTTCTTATATTATATTACACATGTTTCAATGCCATTCTCCCAAAGCATCCCACCCTCTCCCTCTCCCACAGAGCCCAAAAGACTGTTCTATACATCTGTGTCTCTTTTGCTGTCTCCCATACAGGGTTATCATTACCATCTTTCTAAATTCCATATATATGTGTTAGCATACTGTATTGGTGTTTTATCTTTCTGGGCGTCTTGATGAAGGTGAAAGAGGAGAGTGAAAAAGTTGGCTTAAAGCGCAACATTCAGAAAACGAAAATCATGGCATCCGGTCCCATCACTGCATGCGAAATAGATGGGGAAACAGTGGAAACAGTGTTAGATTTTATTTTGGGGGCTCCAAAATCACTGCGGATGGTGACTGCAGCCATGAAATTAGAAGATGCCTACTCCTTAGAAGAAAAGTTATGACCAACCTAGATAGCATATTCAAAAGCAGAGACATTACTTTGCAGACTAAGGTCCATCTAGTCAAGGCTATGGTTTTTCCTGTGGTCATGTATGGATGTGAGAGTTGGACTGTGAAGAAGGCTGAGCACCGAAGAATTGATGCTTTTGAATTGTGGTGTTGGAGAAGACTCTTGAGAGTCCCTTGTGGCTACGGTTTTTCCTGTGGTCATGTATGGATGTGAGAGTTGGACTGTGAAGAAGGCTGAGCACCGAAGAATTGATGCTTTTGAACTGTGGTGTTGGAGAAGACTCTTGAGAGTCCCTTGGACTGCAAGGAGATCCAATCAGTGCATTCTGAAGCAGATCAGCCCTGGGATTTCTTTGGAAGGACTGATGCTAAAGCTGAAACTCATGGACGTGAGTCTAAGTGAACTCCAAGAGATGGTGATGAACAGGGAGGCCTGACGTGCTGCAAATCATGTGGTTGCAAAGAGTCGGACATGACTGAGCGACTGAACTGAACTGAAAATATGGTATTCAGAGCACAGGATTCAAGCTGCAAACCTATCTATGCATGCGACACTCTGTATGAAAGAACCAGCTGCTCATTTCCTCAGCAGTTCTCTTTCCTCTTGTGTCACTGGAGACGCCCTACCTCAGGCTTATGAGAATGGCAGGAGATAATCAAAGAGCCATATGCAGTCCTTCACGGAGTCAGCTTTGGGGCTAGTGACTATTTTTCCTAGTGTTATAAGGAAATCCTAAAATATGATACTGTTCAAGTATTGCACTCAATATGTCAGCAAATTTGGAAAACTCAGTAGTAGCCACAGGACTAGGAAAGATCAGTTCTGATTCAGTTCTAAAAAAGGGCATATTGTTCATGAGGTTCTCAAGGCAACAATACTAAAGTGGTTTGCCATTCCCTTCTCCAGTAGACCGCATCTGTCAGACCTCCCCACATCACCCATCGTCTTGGGTGGCCCCACACAATGCTGGGAAAGACTGAGGGCAGGAGGAGAAGGGGACAGCAGAGTATGAGATGGCTGGATGGCCTCACTGACTCAATGGACATGGATTTGGGTGGACTCTGGGAGTTTGTGATGGACAGGGAAGCCTGGAATGCTGTGGTTCATGGGGTCACAAAGAGTTGAACATGATTGTGTGACTGAACTGAACTGAACTGAAAGAAGGGCAATGCCAAAATCTGTTCAATTGAGCTCATTTTACATACTGAGTAAATTTTACATTTTACATTATTTTTTACATAGTGAGTACGTTTATGCTCAAAATCTTTCAAACTAGGCTTCAGCAATACTTGAACCAAGAACTTCCAGATGTACACCCTGGGTTTAGAAATGGCAGAGGAACCAGAGATCAAACTCCAACACTCATTGGATTATAGTAAAAGCAAGAGAATTCCAAAAAAATATTACTTCTGCTTCATTGACTACGGGAAAGCCTTTGACTGTGTGAATTACACAAACTGTGGAAAATTCTTCAAGAGATAAGAATACCAGACCACCTTACCCATCTCCTGAAAAACTTGTATGCGGGTCAAGAAGCAACAGAACTGGACATGGAACTATGAACTGGTTTAAAACTAGAAAAGTAGTACGTCAAGGTTGTATATTGTCACCCTACTTATTTAACTTCTGTGCAGAGTACATCATGTGAAATGCCAGACTGAATAACTCACAAGGTGGAATCAAGATTGCTGGGAGAGATATCAACAACCTCAGATATGCAGATGATACCACCCTAGTGGCAGAAAGTGAAGAGGAACTAAAGAGCTTCTTGATGAGGACAAAAGAGGAGAGTGAAAAAGTTGGCTTAAAACTCAACATTCAAAAAATGAAGATCATGGCACCTGGTTCCATCATTTCGTAGCAAATAGAAGGAAAAAAGGTGGAAACAGTGATAGATTTTATTTTCTTCAGCTCCAAAATCACTGTGGGTGGTGGCTGCATGAAGTTAAAACAGGCTTGCTCCTTGGAAGGAAAGCTATGACAAACCTAGACAGTGTATTAAAAAGCAGAGACATCACTTTGCTGACAAAAGTCCGTATAGTCAAAGCTATGGTTTCTCCAGTAGTTGTGTGAGGATGTGAGTTGAACCATAAAGAAGGCTGAGTGCTTAAAAATTGTTGCTTTTGAATTGAGGTGCTGGAGAAGACTCTCGAGAGTCCCTCGGACTGCAGGGAGATCAAACCAGTCAACCCTAAAGGAAATCAACCTTGAATATTCATTGGAAGGACTGATGCTGAAGCTGAAGCTCCAGTACTTTGGCCACCTGATGTGAAAAGCCGATTTATTGAAAAAGACCCTGGTGCTGGGAAAAACTAAGGCAAAAGGAGAAGAGGGCAGCAGAGGATGAGAGCATCACTGACTCAATGGACATGAATCTGAGCACACTCCAAGAGACAGGGAAGGACAGGGAAGCCTGGCAGACAGGGTTTCAGAGTCAACAAGGACACACCTTACTGACTGAACAACAACAACAAATGGGAAGATAGAGAACAAGATAGAGGAAATCTACCGTGGGTGACCTCCCAGGACTCCCAGTAGCCTTGGAGCACTTGCCTGCTTCTGCACTGTCATGTGAGAGAGAAATATTCTTCTCCTTTGTTTGTACCAGTGCTCTGGGATGTCTCTTTAGTCTTTTAGTTATTTCAGCATGTGGTTCTAGCCATGCTTGAACTAATTTGAGATAAATGAAAAGAGTATGGAACTAAGATACAGGAAAATAATGTTGAGTAACATGGGAGGACATGATCAGAGTTAAAGTATTCCAAAGTCCTTTGTTGTTTGTGAGGAGAATAGACATATTCATTAACTTAGCAATCTACAAAGTATATTAACTTAAAATAGTCACTGAGACAAAGAAGTGGGCATATTGACAGCTTTATTAATGTCAGAAAAGAGGGAGAAAATGCGTAGAGAAAAAAACATGGCAAAGAAGAAATAGAGTATAAGATGGTAGGAATATTGCAAATATGTCAGTGATGGGGTCAATGATTCAGATAGTGAAGAATCTTCCTGCAATGCAGAAGACCCGGGTTTGATCCTTGGGTCAGGAAGATCCCCTGGAGAAGGAAATGGCAGCCCACTCCAGTATTCTTGTCTGGGAAATCCGATAAACAGAGGAGCTTTGTGGGCTACAGTCCATGGGGTTGCAAAGAGTCAGACACGACTGAACAACTAACACTTTCAATTCAAGCTTCAAATGTAAATTATCAAAACTTTCCAGTTAAAAGACAGAGTATGTCAGAGGTAGAAAAATAACAACTAAGATAAAATACAGCTATACATTGTTTGTAGAAGACATATTTAAACACAATACATATAAGCATGTAATAAAGTGATGGAAACTGTGTAGCAGACAAATACCAACCAAAAGGAAGGTCATATCAGTATGTTAATATCAGACAGAACTGACTTTAAAACAAAAGGCATTATTGAGGATAAAAAATGGTCACTATATAAAAATAAATGAAACAATTTACCAGAAATATATATAATTTTTTGCATCTCACAATATAACTTCAAAATGAGTGTAACAAAGCATTGCAGAATCAGAAAAGAATGCACAAAGTCCATCATCATCATCATTATCATCATCATCAGAGAGAGATATTTTTTATGTTAATATCAGACAGAACTGACTTTAAAACAAAAGGCATTATTGAGGATAAAAAATGGTCACTATATAAAAATAAATGAAACAATTTACCAGAAATATATATAATTTTTTGCATCTCACAATATAACTTCAAAATGAGTGTAACAAAGCATTGCAGAATCAGAAAAGAATGCACAAAGTCCATCATCATCATCATTATCATCATCATCAGAGAGAGATTTTTTTAAAAAACACATCTAAGTAACTGGTAAAACGTACGCATAAATGTTGCTAGGAATGTAGATTTTAAAAATTAAAGATCTTGCACCCAAGAACTAGAGAATGCACATTCTTTTCAAACTTACCAGGAATATTTAAAAATTGGCTGTATACTAAGCCACAAAACAAATATAAACAAATGCCAAAGACTCATACAAGTCAATGATAACAGTGCAGTGATTTAGCAACTACTCACTGAAGATAATTGCCTATGTCCACATATTTAGAAACTGAACAAAGGAAAAAATGCTTCTAAGTTAATTCATATGTCTAAAAAAGAATTACAATGTATACTAGAAAATACCAGTGCTGGAAAAATAAAACATTACTTATCATAGGATAAAAGCAATATTCACTGGGAAATTGATCACCTAATTACATACTTCAGAAATGAAGAAAGATTATTAACAATCTATTAATGAGTTTCAGGAAGTTAAAGACCATCCAGTGCAAACACAAAGAAAATAGAAGGGGAAGTGGGGAAGAAAATGCAAGGTAATTAATAAAAAAGAACCATATTAGAGATGTCAAAAAATTCCAAAGTTGCTTCTTTAAAATGGACAAATCTTTACATGTATATGTATAACTGAATCACTTTGTTGTACACTTGAAACTAATACAATATTGTTAATCAACTGTATTTCAATATAAAATAAAAAGATTTTTTAAAGACATACAGATAGCTAATAAGCACATTAAAAGATGTTCAATATCATTATTAAAACACAAATCAAAAGAATAATGAGAGCCTATCACAAAGGCTAAAGTTTTAAAAGCTAATAATTATCAGTGCTGACAAGGATATGGCTCACTGGAACTCTAATACATTGCTGAAGGAATGTAAGATAGTACAGTCAACTTGAAAAATTTTAAAAAAAAAAACATAAAAAACTTTGTTTCTTTTGATCACAGATGAAAAATAATTTTGCCATTTCTTATACATTTAAACATAGATTTGTCCTATGACCCAGCAATCCCCTCCCAGGTATTTACTCAGGTGGAATGTTCACCTATGTTGACACAAAAGCCTAGGCATGAATGTTTTATAGTGCTTTTTCTTCCCCATCAAATTGCCACAAGCTAGAGACAACAGGATGTTGTGAAAATTGATGGTGTGTGAGTTTTGAAGCAAGGTCAACAAAGATATTGTGGCCTCATCTTGCTCTCCCTTGGATCACCTACCCTGGGCAGGTCAGCCATCATATTGGGAGGATACTCAGGCAAACTCAGTTCCAAATAATGAGGAACTGAGGCCTCCTACTATCAGCCATATGAGTGACCCAAATTAGAAGTGCATCCTCCAGCTCCAGTCAAACTTTCAAATGAAAGCAACTCTGGGTGACACCGGATTGCAGCTTCATGTGAGACCCTGAAGCAGAAGCACCTGGCTAGTCATTCCTGATATCCTGACCCATAGAAATTATGTGAAATAATAAATACTTATTATTATTTGAAATGCTAAGTTAAGGGTAATTTTCATTTTAAACACACTCAATATGTGTATGGATTTTCAGTCAAACTTTTAGAGCAGTTATAGATTCACAGAAAAATTGAGCCTCAAGTACAGAGTTCTCATATATGCCAGTCTCCACACCAATACAGCCTCCCCAGCTACCAACATCTGGCACCAGAGCAGTTCATTTATTATGATCGATGAGCCTACATTGACACACTGTCACTCAAAACTCAGTCTACATTAGGATTCACTCTTCCGTTTTACTCTCTGTGGGTTTTGACAAATGTATAATAACATGTATCCACCAGCATAATATCCTTCAGGATAATTTCACTGCCTTGAGAATCCTCTGGGCTCTGTGGATTCACCTGTCCCTCCCCATTAACCCCTGACAACCACTGATCTTTTTACTGTCTTCATGGTTTTGTCTTTTCCAGAATATCATACAATGGGCATCATTTATTATATAACCACTTCAGATTGGCTTCTTTCACTTACTAATATACATTTAAGGTTCTTCCATGTTTTGCATGGCTACATTTTAGCAGTAAATAATAATTCATTGTTTGGATATGCCAGTTTATTTGTCCACTCACCTACTGAATGATATCAAAATTGCCTCCATACTTGGCAAGTATAAATGAAACTGCTATAACTTTATGTGCAAGTTTTAGAATGCACATGTTTTCAACTCATTTGAACCAATATAAAAGAGCATGATTACTGCCCTATACGGTAAGAGTATGCTTCATTTCTTAAGAAACTGCCAACTGTCTTCCGCAGTGACTGTACCATTTTGCATTGACACCAACAGCCAATGGGAGTCCCTGTTGCTTCACATGAACCTCACCTGCATTTGGTGATATCAGCATCCTGGAGGATACTCAGGCAAACTCAGGTACAAATAAGGAGGAACTGAGGCCTCCTACTATCAGCCATATGAGTGACCCAAATTAAAAGTTCATCCTCCAGCTCCAGTCAACTAGGTGTGCAATAGTATGTCATTGTTGTTTGAATTTGCATTTCCCTAACGAGAGATAATGTGGAGCATCTTTCCGTATGTTGATTTGCCATCTATACATCTTCTCCTGGGAAGTGTCTGCTTAGGTCTTTTACCTGTTTTTTTAATCAGATTGTTGCTTTTCTTATTGTTGAGTGTTCAAAGTTCTTTGCACATTTTGGGTAACAGTCATTTAACATATTTGCCTTTTGCAAATATTTTCTCCCAGTTTGTGGCTGGTCTTCTCATTCTTTTGACAGTGTGTTTTGAAGAGCCAAAGAGTTTAATTTAATTAAGTTCATCTTATCTCTTTCTCAGGAATGTGCCTGTGATTTTTATATGCAAAAAGCCATTGCCATTCTCAGGTTCTCCTAGGTTTTCTCCTGCTTTATCTAGGATTTACAAGTTTTTGCATTTTAACTTTAGTTCTATGATCTATTTTCAGTTCAATTTTGTGAAGGGTGTGAAGTCTGTCTAGATTCATGGACTTTTTTTTTTTTTTTGGTATGTAAATATCCAGTTGATCCAGCACAATTTGCTGGAAAGACTGTCTTTTCTCCAGTGTGTTCCCTTTCTTCCTTTGCCAAAGATTAGTCGATGATCTGTATGGGGGCCTATTTGGGAGTTCTCTATTCTGTTGCATTGATCTATTTGTCCCTTCTTTCAACAATACCATCCTGTCTTATTTTTAGTTATACCAGAGTATTCAAGACTTATGGTAAAGTAACAAACAACCTAATATTAATGTAACTGAAATCTAGAAACAGACATAACAGAGCAGAAGAAATGTTTAGGCATGATCTGAACATTTTCCAAAATAATTAAACATATAAGACCATAGATCCAGGAACACAGAGATTCTCAATGGGATTTTTATTTTTTTAAACCTAGATAAGTTATAGTAAAGCTGCTAAAAACCAAGAGAGTCTACAAGGCAGTCAGATCAAAAGGTACATTTAATACAGAGAAGCAAAGATAAGAACTATACCTTTGAAGAGCTGAAAGGAAAAGTAATTGTCAACCAAAATGTATCTACCCTGTGAAAATTCCTTTCAAAATATAAGGCAAAAATTAGATATTTTCAGGCAAACAAAAGCCAAGAGAATTAATTCCTAATGGGCTTGTGCTATAAAAAGCTTTAAGGAAATTTCTTCAAGCAGAAGGATTATGATACCAAATAAAAACCTGGGTTTACACCAAGCAATGAACAACTCTAGAAGTGATAAAAACAAACAAACAAACAACAACAACAATAAAAAACAAAAACACTTTTAGAGTTTTCCAAGTACACATCAACTGCGAGGGATTGATTGTCTCCTTTTCCTCTCCATCTGGGATCTCTAACTGATTTCTCTCTTATTAATGCTTTCCCTAATGTGTCCAGTACATGTTGAATAGCAGAGGGCTTCTTTGGCTTACTGTTGATCTTAGTGAAAATGCCCCAAAGAGTTTCCCCATTAAAGTAGATTTTTAGGTTTAGGAATGAAGTCTATATATTTTATCATATGAAGAAGCCATTCATCAATTTTACTCTACAGTAGTTTTGGTCAAGAGCTTTTTAGCATCTATGGAAATAATCATGATTTTCATCTTAAATCTATTTATCTGATGTACTATGGTGATGGTTTCCCTAAAGCAATCTTTTCATAGTATTTGATAGTGTAAAGTTTCTTTTTTAATATTTTCCAACAGAACATTTTAATATTATTAATATATTTTGTCTTAATACTCAGCAATTCAGTAATTGCTTAACTGCTTCTCTTTTTTTGTACTTCTTTCTGAAAAATGGAGTTTAAATATCAACGTGCTCCTTGCTATAGAAGGAAGAAATTGGAAGTTTTTCTTCATTTTATAAATTTTCAAACAAGTCATGGAGCAGTGGGGCTATTTAGTCTTAACAGATTTGGTGAAATTATTACATGAAACCATCTTGGCCTGGTGCTATTTTGTGGGGAAATTCTTCTGTTTCTTCTATGCAAATTGTTCTGTTTTACCTATCTAACCTTAACTGGATCTGTTTGGTAAGTTGAATTTCCCTTCAACCTATGAGTCTCATCCAAGTATGAAAATTTATTTAAATAGAAGTTTGCCAAGTAGTTTTTTGGAATTTTAAAATTTCTCTGTTTCAGTTATATCTCCATTATCTTTCTTATTTTGTATACATGTGATTTGTCCCTTTGTTTTTTTTTTTAATAATTTTAAAATTCATTTCTGGCTGCACTGGGCCCTCATTGCTATGTGCGGGCTTTAAGTGCACAGGCTTCTCCTTGTGGTGGCTTCTCTTGTTGTGGAGCACAGGCTCCAAGGCTCATGTGTGGGCTCAGTAGTTGTGGTACACTGGCTTAGTTGCCCTTTGGCACAGGAATCTTCCTGAACCAAGAATTGAACCCCTGCCCCCTGCATTGGTGTGCATACTCCTAAGCACTGAACCACCTGGGATGTCCTTTTTATTCTTGATTATATTACTTATTTAAGATGTTTAGAAACCAAAATTTAATTCATTAATTAGACCTATTCTTTTTTAAAAATCTCTCTCTCATTAATATCTGATTTTTTATCTTTAATATTTTCCTCCTTGTGTTTTCTTTTGGGCTTCTTTGTTATACTTTTACTAGATTTTAAGTCCTGGAAATTTAACTCATCTATTCTTTCTCTTTTTTCACATACACATTTCCTCAAAATGATCTCTGAATTCAACATTCTATGAATGTAACATTCCAAAAAGAATTACTAGAATTTTAAAAGTGAAAGTGAAGTCACTCAGTCACGTCTGATTCTTTGCGATCCATGGACTGTAGCCCATAAGGCTCCTCCATCCATGTGATTCTCCAGGCAAGAATACTGGAGTGGGTTGCCATTTCCTTCTCCAGGGGATCTTCCTGACCCAGGGATCGAATGCAGGTCTCCCACATTGCAGGCAGACGCTTTAACCTCTGCACCACCAGGGAAGCCCTTAAATATAAGAATACAGTCTCTCAGAAAACCTCCTATAGAGACACAGAACTTCAGACCCTAAAACACACTTGGAAAAATAAATTGCTAACTAAACCTTGGAAATGTTTTTTTCCTTTTGAAATATTTATTTCTTTATTTGGTGGCACCGTGTCCTAGTTGTAGACTCATGGGATTGTCAGCCTTCTTTGTGGCATGAGAGCTTTAGTTATCTCAAGTAAACTCCTAGTTGTGGCATGTGGGATCTAGTTCCCTGACCAGGGATGGAACCCAGGCCACCTGCTTTGGAAGCCAAGAGTCTTAGTCACAGATCCCAGGGAAGCCTCATATCTTGGACATGTCTAAGATAGAAAAGCCAGGAAGCTTGTCCTCCCAGATGTTAGAACTAAATAATTAAGGGTGTGTGGCATTGGCATAGATACATAAATTGACCAATGAAAGAGAATAAAAGCCCTGACATCGTCCAGGTATTGTTGAATTCTTTTAGACAACAAAGGTGGCACATTATATAATTGGGGATGGGAGAGGTATTTAACAAATAAGACAGCTCAGAAAGGTCCCCAGTGTTAAAGGATAAGTGAAAACTAACGCATACTCTATAATTATATAAACATCCAGATGATTAAATATTTATGTGTGAAAAGCAATATTAAATTCTCAATGGAGAAGTTGTTTTTTCTGAGAAAAAAGTGTTTTGGAGTTTCTTTTTCACACATCTTTTAATGCCATATCTATGTTTTCATTTAAAAGGGAAATGAAGCATGAAAAAATCTTAGTACAGAGGCTCAGTATGGGAAGTTACCTGGATTAAAACACCAAGATATTACTGTGGGCTTAAAGAAAAGAACTTAGAAAATAATTCTCAATGTCTTTTAAGTAGGTTTGGTTTAGTTGCTCAGTTGTGTCCTACTCCTTGCAACCCCAAGGACTGCAGCAAGCCATGCTTCGCTCTCCATCACCAACTCGTGGAGCTTGCTCAAACTATGTCCATTGCGTCAGTGATGCCATCCAGCCATCTCATCCTCTTTTCTCCCCTTCTCCTTCGACCTTCAATCTTTTCCTAGCATCAGAGTCTTTTCCAATGAGTCGGTTCTTCACATCAAGTGGCCAAAAAATTGGAGCTTCAGTTTCAGCATCAGTCTTTCCAATGGACTGATTTCCTTTAGGATTGATTAGTTGGATCTTCTTGCAGTCCAAAGGACTCTCAAGAGTCTTCTCCACCACCACAGTTCAAAAACATCATTCTTCGATCCTTAGCTTTCTTTATGGCCCAACTCTCACACCCATACACGACCACTGGAAAAACCATAGCCTTGACTAGATAGACCTTTGTCAGCAAAGTAATGTTTCTGCTTTTTAATATGCTGTCTAGGTTTGTTGTAGCTTTCCTTTCAAGAAGCAAGCCTCTTTTAATTTCATGGCTGCAGTCACCATCTGCAGTGATTTTAGAGCCCAAGAAAATAAAGTCTGTTACCGTTTCCATTGTATTCCCATCTATTTGCCATGAAGTGATGTGACCAGATGCCATGATTTTAATTTTTGGAATGTTGAGTTTAAGCCAGCTTTTTCGTTTTCCTCTTTCACTTTCATCAAGAGGCTCTCTAATTCCTCTTCACTTCCTGCCATAAGGATAGTATCTTCTGCATATCTGAGGTTATTAATACTTCTCCTGGCAATCTTGATTCCAGCTTGTGCTTCATCCAGTCTGGCATTTCCTATGATGTACTCTGTGTATAAGTTAAATAAGCAGGGTGACAATATACAGCCTTGATGTACTCCTTTCCCAATTTGGAGCTAGTTGTTGTTCCGTGTCCCATTCTAACTGTTGCTTCTTGACCTGAATACAGATTTCTCAGGAGACAAGTATGGTATCCCCAACTCTTCAAGAATTTTCCACAGTTTGTTGTGATCCACACTGTCAAAAGCTTTAGTGTAGTCAATGAGGCAGATGTAGATGTTTTTCTGGCATTCTCTTGCTTTTTCGATGATCCAATGGATGTTGGCAATTTAATCTCTGGTTCCTCTGCCTGTTCTAAATCCAGCTTGAACATCTGGAATTTCTCAGTTCATGTTCCGTTGAAGCCTCACTTGGAGAATTTTGAGCATTACTTTGCTAGTGTGTGAGATGAGCACAATTGTGCACATTTTCAGCATTACTTGATTTTTTTATATCAAAGTAAGCAATGTCTATGTTTGAAAAACTGACAAATATGAGTATATTAAAATTTAAAATGGTTTGTCTTGCAGTGACACCTTAAAACAAAGCTAGATATTGAAAAACAGATTCACAATATATACAGACAAACAACACTATAGGGAACTAGCAAAAATTAAGGAGTTTACACTGAGAGGAAATGCCTCCAAATAAAGACATGTTCAGTGTTCATGATGAGGAAATGCAAATCAAGATCCCAACTCAATATCACTTTACTGCTACTGCTAAGTCGCCTCAGTCGTGTCCGACTCTGCAGCCCCATAGACGGTAGTGCATCAGGCTCCCCTGTCCCTGGGATTCTCCAGGCAAAAACACTGGAGTGGGTTGTCATTTCCTTCTCCAATGCATGAAAGTAAGAAGTGAAAGTGAAGTCACTCAGTCGTGTCCGACTCTTAGTGACCCCATGGACTACAGCCCACCAGGTTCCTCCGTCCATGGGATTTTCCAGGCAAGAGTACCAGAGTGGGGTGCCATTCCCTTATCAAATCATGCTAATAAATAATTAGAAGTCTGTCCACACCAAGGGCCAGAGAGGATATGCATCCAAGGGATCTCATATACATTGCTGGTGAGAGTGTAAACTGATGCTGCTGTTTTGGGAAAAGCCTAGCATTGCTCCTCCCCAGCTCATGCAGTTACATATGCTTTGACCTAGCAGTCCCTCCGGCTGTTGAGACTGTGGGAGGGAGAAAGGGTGCAGAGACAGAAACCAGTGAGAACACTGGGGTCAGAGTCAATCGAAGAGGCTGGCTGTAGGGGTGGAAAGCAACTTTCGCAGGCAAGAGACATATAAATCAACAAAAGACTCGAGCATGAACTTGTCATAAAATGTTACTCACACAGTCAGTAAACAAATTGAAATGTGCTCCACCTCTCAGGCTAGAAAACCACAGTAAGCACAATGAAGTTTCTCCACATACTCACTACAATGGCCGAAATGTTAAGGAGGATGTGGGGCAACTGGAACTCTTGTGTGAGGCTTGTGGGTGTAAATTTGTACAATCACTTTGAGAAATATGTGGTTTTATAAAAAGAGATATGGCTGTCCTATTCCTGGGGACTCATTCAACAGAAATGTATGGAAATGTGAATCAAAGTCATGAACAGAATGCCCCTACTACTGCGTAATACGTAGGAGAGTTGGGAAGTCAGTAGACCCTAAGAGCTTTCATCATAAGGAGAATTCTTTTTTTTTTATTGTACTATGTAAGATGATGGATAATAGTGAAATCTATTGTGGTAGTCACGTCACAACATTTTCAAATCACACCATATTAGGATACCTTATGTTTCTACAGTAACGTATGTCTATTATTTCTCAAATAAATTTGAAAAAGAAAAACAGAAAAGAAAGCCTTCAGCTGCACAATTTGCAACAGCCAGAAACAAAAACACACCAAAAATCTTCAGTAGTAAAATACAAGAATTGTGGCTTATTCACATAGTGAAGTCCTATGTGTCAATGAGAACAAATGTACCACAAATACACACAATTTAGACGACTCTCAAAATATAATCTTGAGCCAAAAGTCAGTTCCAAAAGGCATACTGTGTAAGACTCACTTACTATAAAGCTCAAAGCAGAGACAAGGCTGTGTGAAGTTTGGGGAGAGGAGTGATGGACAAGGTATTATTTTGTCAGTCAGAGCGGAGGTCACACCAATATGTCCACTCTGGGACAAGCATCACTCCTACAATTAGGGTTTGTGCCTTTTCCTGTATGTTTGATATATTTCAATTCAAAGTGTATATTTTAAAGGAGAGATTTAGAACAGGCTGAGGGAGGGGAATGGAAAGAGAAAGAAATAGTCCAGAGTGACTTTAAGGTTTTGGTCTGAGGAACCAGGTCATTGAGTCCCCTTTCCTGAGATGACAAAGAGCAGAGGAAAAGCTGGTCTGGGCAGGAGAGGGAAGGTCAAGTTCAGTTTTATTCAGGCTATGATGGAGGTGCTGAGATTACCAGGGAGGATATCAAGTACCCAACTACATAGTCAGATCTGGAGCCCAGAGGGAAGTCAGGCTGGAGATGCAGTTTGGAAGTGTTCATCCTATAGACAGACTCCAAGGCCATGAGTCTGGATGAGGTCTCTTCAAAGGAGGGAGGGTCCAATGGCTGAGAAGAGCAGGAGGGCCCTCAAACACTTAGCCTGGTGAAGGATAAGAACCACTGTGGATATCCAGGGGCAGCCAGAGGGGCAAGAGGGAAGCCAGGAGAGTGTGGTATCCACAGATCAAATTGTTTCAAGGAGAAGGGAGGGATCAGCTGTGTCTGAGGCTGCTAAGAGGTCAAGATGAGAGCTGAGAATTGACCACTGGATTCAGCAGTGTGGAGACCACTGGTGAACTTCTCAAGAGCAGTTCCATGAAACAGTGATGTCTGAAGTCCTGAGGAGGGAGGACAGAATGGAAGGGGAGGGTATAGAATGCAGACAGTTATTCCATGAGTTGTGCTATGCAGGTGAGCTGAGGAATAGGGCACAAGATGGAGGAGATGGTGGGGCCAAGAGATTTTTGATAGAAGCTATTACTGTATATTTGTGGAGGGGAACAGTGATCTGGCAAGAGGAAGAAGACAACTGTTTATTGCTGGGAAAGGAAGAGGACAGGATTACACTATAGTTGTTGCTTCACCTCCTAAGAAATGGGCAAGATTTGACAAAAAAGTGATCTGGCAGATAAAGCATTAAGATGATGGATAATAGTGAAATCTATTGTGGTAGTCACGTCACAACATTTTCAAATCACACCATATTAGGATACCTTATGTTTCTACAGTAACGTATGTCTATTATTTCTCAAATAAATTTGAAAAAGAAAAACAGAAAAGAAAGCCTTCAGCTGCACAATTTGCAACAGCCAGAAACAAAAACACACCAAAAATCTTCAGTAGTAAAATACAAGAACTGTGGCTTATTCACATAGTGAAGTCCTATGTGTCAATGAGAACAAATGTACCACAAATACACACAATTTAGACGACTCTCAAAATATAATCTTGAGCCAAAAGTCAGTTCCAAAAGGCATACTGTGTAAGACTCACTTACTATAAAGCTCAAAGCAGAGACAAGGCTGTGTGAAGTTTGGGGAGAGGAGTGATGGACAAGGTATTATTTTGTCAGTCAGAGCGGAGGTCACACCAATATGTCCACTCTGGGACAAGCATCACTCCTACAATTAGGGTTTGTGCCTTTTCCTGTATGTTTGATATATTCAATTCAAAGTGTATATTTTAAAGGAGAGATTTAGAACAGGCTGAGGGAGGGGAATGGAAAGAGAAAGAAATAGTCCAGAGTGACTTTAAGGTTTTGGTCTGAGGAACCAGGTCATTGAGTCCCCTTTCCTGAGATGACAAAGAGCAGAGGAAAAGCTGGTCTGGGCAGGAGAGGGAAGGTCAAGTTCAGTTTTATTCAGGCTATGATGGAGGTGCTGAGATTACCAGGGAGGATATCAAGTACCCAACTACATAGTCAGATCTGGAGCCCAGAGGGAAGTCAGGCTGGAGATGCAGTTTGGAAGTGTTCGTCCTATAGACAGACTCCAAGGCCATGAGTCTGGATGAGGTCTCTTCAAAGGAGGGAGGGTCCAATGGCTGAGAAGAGCAGGAGGGCCCTCAAACACTTAGCCTGGTGAAGGATAAGAACCACTGTGGATATCCAGGGGCAGCCAGAGGGGCAAGAGGGAAGCCAGGAGAGTGTGGTATCCACAGATCAAATTGTTTCAAGGAGAAGGGAGGGATCAGCTGTGTCTGAGGCTGCTAAGAGGTCAAGATGAGAGCTGAGAATTGACCACTGGATTCAGCAGTGTGGAGACCACTGGTGAACTTCTCAAGAGCAGTTCCATGAAACAGTGATGTCTGAAGTCCTGAGGAGGGAGGACAGAATGGAAGGGGAGGGTATAGAATGCAGACAGTTATTCCATGAGTTGTGCTATGCAGGTGAGCTGAGGAATAGGGCACAAGATGGAGGAGATGGTGGGGCCAAGAGATTTTTGATAGAAGCTATTACTGTATATTTGTGGAGGGGAACAGTGATCTGGCAAGAGGAAGAAGACAACTGTTTATTGCTGGGAAAGGAAGAGGACAGGATTACACTATAGTTGTTGCTTCACCTCCTAAGAAATGGGCAAGATTTGACAAAAAAGTGATCTGGCAGATAAAGCATTGCTTAAGGAAGCAAATGCATTTTTTCCCTCCATCTCTACCTGGGTCTAGGATAGTGGGTTCAAAGAATTCCCTAGGAAAGAAGTCCTTGCCAAGCATGGGCAGGGAGGCATTGGGGCTGGGTTGGATTGGGCACTCACCCTCCCCAGCCCCCATAAATGCTTAGACAACCTCCGGCAGAAACAAAAGCCAGCAGGTGTCTCCAACCACAGCAGAGCTCAGAGAAGGCTCAGGAGCCGGCAGAGGAGCCAGCATGGTGGAGTTTGTGCCCTCGTTTTTGCCAAGGGAGCGCAGACTGCAGGCCTTCACGATCCTGCAGTATGTCTTCTGCATCATTGCCCTGAGTAAGGGGCTGGGTTGGGGGACGGGAGACTGTGTGTTCCTGTCATTCCTGGTATACACAGTGTATTGATGGGACAAGGGACAAAGATGTAGGTCTTGAGGGGACTGCTGAGGCTGCTGGCCCTCCTGGAGGCCTCTGCAGGGGGTGGGAATTTGTTGGGTCTGGGGAGTAGAAGCCCTCACCTGTGACTTTGAGCAGGATTCTTAGCCCTCTTGAGCTGTGGGTTCCACATGAATACCAGGACAGGGACCCACCTCAAGATACTTGGTGCTATAAGAAGGAATCAGTGATTCTGGGATATTTGGGTTGCTTAGACTGCTCAGATAGGATTGAGTTCTTGCTTTTCATTCAGAGAAAGAGGAGAATGACTCTGGTGGGTGTGGAGAGAGAGAGGAATAAGGATGAATAGGAGGGGGAGTGAGGCAGGGGCCCATAGGGAATGGGCGAGTGAGAAGCACAGCTGGGTCGGACTCTGGCTGGGCAACTGACTGGCTGTGGGACCCTGGAGGACCTATGCCAAGCCTCCCCGTGCCTCCATCTCATCATCTGCAGAATGGGCCCAAGGATGCTGACCTTATTGGGGAGGGGCTGTGGATGAAAGGAAGAAATGTGCTCACTCTTCTCAACTCAGCCCTGGCCTGGCCCCGGGTAGGGAGCCCAGAGGGTATGTGGGATCTAGTACCCGACCTACTCCCACAGTGAACATATCCATTATGACAGGAAAGCTTCAAACATGCTAAGTTCAGCTCTGCTGAAGGGAGCATTTTTGTGGAGGGCCCGGGATTGAGGACTGGGAAAGGAAAGTGACTAGAAGTGTGTGAGATTCTTCATCTCCCCTGCTGGCACCAGACTGGGTAGAAACTGCTCCCCCTGTAAGTGCTGGTGTTCAGCCTGTACACAGATGCCACTTCTGTGCTAAGTCACTTTAGTCCTATCCAACTCTTTGCAACCCCAGGACTGTAGCCCACCAGACTCCTCTGTCCATGGGATTTTCCAGGTAAGAATACTGAAGTGGGTTGCCATGTCCTTTTCCAGGTGATCTTCCCAACCCAGGGACTGAATCTGCATCTCTTGTGGCTCCTGCATTGCAGGCAGATTCTTCACCACCAGTGCCACCTGGAAAGCCCTCTACCCTGGTGTTAAACTATAGACATACTCTGTACAGACTGCTCTACAGCCATTTCACACATTCACACACAAATTCACACACACACAGGCACCACAAACCCAGCACACATACTACACACACATACCAGGTGGTCCCTTAGAACCTCTTTCAACTGTAGCAGCTAAAATGTTCATCCCAAGTAAAGCCCCCCAGTTTTCTGCTCCCTGCATCCCTGATGATTGACTTATGTCTCTGTCTTAAGAATCATTATGCTTAGTCACTCAGTCATGTCTGACTCTTTGTGACCCTTTTGGACCATAAGCTACCAGGCTCCTCTGTCCATGGGATTTTTCAGGCAAGAATACTGGGGTGGGTTGCCATTTCCTCCTCCAGAGGATCTTGCCAATTCAGGGATCAAATCCTGGTGTCCTGTGTCTCCTGCATTGTGGGTGGATTCTTTATCCATTGAGTTATCAGGAAAGCCCCTAAGGATTATTAGACATTTTAAATATCCTTGATTGCCCTCATTACACAAATGAGCAGAGAAGATGAGTGCCTAGATATCCAAGATTGTAAGTCTGGGGCCCTCTGCTTCCAAAGGAAGAAGAGGAAGGAGGGAGAGGGAGGAGAAAGGGCTGAGGGTGTGGGAAGAGGTGTGGAGCATGGAGAGGAGAGTTACCCTAAGGCAGAGGACAAGTCCCTTGGCTCCTGGATGAAAGGCACTGGGGATCCAGAACCAGGTAGACTGACACCTGGGGATCATGGGGATGAAGGACATCTTTCTTACCTGGCCTTGGGGAGCTTTGTGAGCAAGAGTGTGTCCGACTAGCTGTGCCCACCCCCACCCAGCCCGGGACCTGGGAGTATCAGGAATAGCACAGGGAGGTCTAGAAGCCCTGGACCTGGAGCTAGAGAGAGGGAAGTTGAGAAAGAGGATGTGAACCCACCAATGTCAGGAGCTTGTACCTTGTCCCTTATCCTGGGGACAAAAAGGAGGCTTTAGGTATGGGAGAGACAAGGTTCAGTCTTTGGGTACAGGTCCCTGTGGCTGCATTTGGGGTTTCTACTCTGTTGACGGTTTAGGGGGTAGATTGATGACGGCGAGGAGTAGCCACAGTCTGCATGAGGGGTCACCAAATTATGCCCCATGAACCAAACCCAGGTGACTGGTTATTTTTGTATTTTCACAGCCCATGAGCTAAGAATGGTTTTTATATTTTACATGACCTTGTGTCTATGTAATATCCTCCATGTTGCCTTTTGAGCTGAGTGGCAAAGTCTAAAATATTTACAATCTGACCCTTTAGGTAAATGATTGGCTCTCCTGGTCTAGGGAGGCTGAGGGTAGGTAGAGTGAAGGAATCTCTTTCCAGACATAGTAGGAGATGGGTCTTCTGGGAAGGATTTAAAGGCTGACAGGAGATTAAGGGCTTTCAGTGGGGGAGTGAACCCCATACTTACATTGGACAGCTGGTTAACACTGGATGTAAAATATGCATTTGTGGGAAGGGCAAAGAAGTGGCCCCTGTCACCATGACCTCAGGGCATAGGTACCAATAGTTTCCAATGGGTTACTTGTTCACTCTGCTTCCTTTCCTCTCCTCTGTAACTCTCACACCTTACACAGGAAGGTAAGTTCCATTCAAACAGCTGGTCTCATTCTCATTGTGTTTCCAGATCCTAGAAGGGTTGAAGTCAATGAATGTTTGCTGAATGAATGAATGTTGGGAGCATGATGGAGCCAAAACAGTAGAACTGAATGTCAGGTCCCATTGTGTAATAGGCTCCAACTTCATCTACCTCAATTGAACTGACTCAAATGCGTTCTTTTTAATAGCTGAGTAATATTCCATTGTGTATATGTACCACAGCTTCCTTCTCCATTCATCTTCCAATGAATATCTAGGTAGCTTCCATGTCCTAGCTATTGTAAACAATGCTGCAATGAACTTTGGGGTACATGTGTCTCTTACTCAGTAAATAAAATTGAAGTCAAATCCTGACCATCTTTCCCAGTGGCATCCTTTCTCCATCCTCTGGATTTGAGACAGTCAGCTCCAGGAGGGCAGGCATTTTTGTCTGCTGTTCATGGCTGTACCACCAGCACCTGGCACATCACAGGTGCTCTGTGGGAAGTGAACATCTGTGAGCCTCAACTTACTCTATCCAGATTCTGTATTTTACTACTGTTCAGGCTGAGTCCAGAGTGCCTTCCTCCTGGAAGCATGCCGGAAAAGAGCCCAGCTACACTTCTTCCAAAAGGAATAGAAGTGGAAGCTGACCTTCTTAAGGAATTTGATTGCATGATGTCAGGAGGAGAGAATGGGGTCTGAAAGGGGCAATATTCCCTGGAAATTAGGCTCCGTTGGTATCATAGCACCTGACTCTTGAGATGAAACCAGGTTAGCCTGTGGTAGAGACTGAGAATCAAAGATCAGATGGAAATTCCTCCTCAGGCCCAGTCCTAGCTCTGCTGCACCCCCCAACCCACAGTCCAGTCAGGTGTTGGCCTCTTCAACCTTCCTTCAGTAGGAAAGGGCATAGCAGGCAGAGGAAACTGCATGAGCAAAAGCTAAGAGGTTGAAGGAGCTCAGGCAGTCAGAGGAGCACTGAGCCGCTTAGTGTAGCTGAAGCTAGGGGGCCTGTGCATGAAGTAGGCTGGAGCAAGTTTCTTGAGGAGCCTGAATGTCAGGCTGAGTTGCTTGCGCTGTGCCTCAAAGTCATGAGAAGTTTAAGTAGGCGGAGGAATCTAGTGGGATTTATCTACAGAAAGATGGACAGCAAGTATACAGAAGGAGGGCTGGGCAGAAAGACTGTCTCCATTTCTCTGAGGTCCCAAAGAATAGAAAAATTTATGCAGTCACTGGGCTACTGGGAATTTATGAGCACTTGGGAAAGAAAGACTTCTTAACAGACAAGGAGGGAAAGGGAAGGGAAAACCAGAGTGAATGAGGCAGCGTGGCACAGTGGGAACAAGTGAGTTTGGCGTTAGTCCTGGTGTCAAATCCACGGTCCCAGTGTGGCACATCCTTGACTGCATTTTCTCCTCCTTGGAGTACTGGGGAGGCTGACTTGTTCCCCCTGGGGTGAGGGCTGCTAGGGCTGGGCATACGGGGAGAGTGCCTCCTTCACCCTGGCCATTAGTGCCCACTAATGCTCCTGCTTCCCTTCCCAGCCTTTATCTGCTATGTGGTCTTCATAGGCCTCCTGTTCACAAGATTCTGGATCTTCACTATCCTGCCTGCCACCTGGTGGTACCTGGACCGAGACTCTCCACGGCACAGAGGCAGGCACATCTAGGCCTTCAGGTCCTGGATCTTATGGAAGTACGTAAAAGACCATTTCCCCACCTTGGTGAGTAATGGAGCTATCTGGGTAGTGGCCAGGACTGTAGGGCCCCGTGTGTCCATGGGGAAGTGTAATCCTGTGTGCAGTGAGTAGGGTACTGGGCTAGGAGAGACGAACCAGGCTTCCACCACTACGTGACCTGGAAGAGAGTCCAGCCTCTGTCTGCCCATGGTTTTCCATCTACAGTGATGTAGGGCCGATATGAGGATTGATAAATGAACAGGATTTGAAGGAGTCTTGTGGGCCATCTAGTGTGACACACATATGTAACTTACCTGCACCTCTCAGCAGCCATGCTTGAGGGTGCAGGTAATAAAGTCATGTCTTTAGAGACCTTCTGGCCTTACAGTTCATCATATAAGGAGACAAGCACCCAGGAGAGAGGAAGGTGTGACCAACGTCACACAGGAAGTTCTTTTACTAGTTTTATTTTATTTTTGCTTTTATATCATTATTTATTTATATATTTTTTAATTTTATTTTTACTTTATTCTACTTTACAATACTGTATTGGTTTTGGCATACATTGACATGAATCAGCCACAGATGTACACGAGCTCCCAATCCTGAAACTCCCTCCCACCTCCCACCCCATATCATCTCTCTGGATCATCCCCGTGCACCAGCCCCAAGCATCCTGTATACTGTATCAAACATAGACTGGCGCTTCATTTCTTACATTACAGTATAAATGTTTCAATGCCATTTGCCCAAATCATCCCACCCTCTCTCTCTTACTCAGAGGCCAAAAGTCCGTTCTATATATCTGTGTCTCTTTTGTTGTCTCACATACAGGGTCACATTACTATCTTTCTAAATTCCATATATATATGTCAGTATACTGTATTGGTGTTTTTCTTTCTGGCTTACTTCACTCTGTATAATCAGCTCCAGTTTCTTCCATCTCATTAGAACTGATTCAAATTTATTCTTTTTAAAGGCTAAGTAATACTCCATTGTGTATATGTACCACTGCTTTCTTATCCATTCATCTGCTGATGGACATCTAGGTTGTTTCCATGTCCTGGCTATTATAAACAGTGCTGCAATGAACATTGGGGTACATGTGTCTCTTTCAATTCTGGTTTCCTCAGTGTGTATGCCCAGCAGTGGGATTGCTGGGTCATAAGGCAGTTCTATTTGCAATTTTTAAAGGAATCTCCACACTGTTTTCCATAGTGGTCTGATGGATATCTAGGTTGTTTCCATGTCCTGGCTATTATAAACAGTGCTGCAGTGAACATTGGGGTACATGTGTCTCTTTCAATTCTGGTTTCCTCAGTGTGTATGCCCAGCAGTGGGATTGCTAGGTCATAAGGCAGTTCTATTTGCAATTTTTTAAGGAATCTCCACACTGTTTTCCATAATGGCTGTACTAGTTTGCATTCCCAGCAACAGTGTAAGAGGGTTCCCTTTTCCCCACATTCTCTCCAACATTTATTGCTTGTAGATTTTTGGATCACAGCCATTCTGACTGGTGTGAAGTGGTACCTCATTGTGGTCTTGATTTGCATTTCTCTGATAATAAGTGATGTTGAGCCTTTGAAGGACTTACTTTTTGTCCATGATATCATAGGTTTACCAAGTATAAGGCAAAAAGATAATATTTTTACTTCAGAAACACATTTTCATTTAGAAATGTTCTTATCCAAATGAATGTTGTATCCATTCTTAGTGATCTTTCAAATTTGGTGTGGAAAAAGTTCATCTAAGACCAGTTTTAAGTGCTTGTCCTTTAAGTAATTTCAACCGAGGCTGAAAAACATATCCATGTATCTTTTAAAAAATACATGACTCATTCTATGGGATATTTCTGAAAGAAAATATATCTTGGGAATAAAATGTTTATATTACTTGAAAAGATGAAAACCTTCATTATAATTATTTGATTCTACTTTATAAAAATTTAGCAACTAGGACTCTGTCATGCTTAGAATATAATCATGTCTTGCAAAATGAAGTGAAATACAGAGTTGTAAAAAGGACAAATATAACTATCCTTAAGGTCAGGGATCCCCAACCTCCAGGATCTAATGCCCAATAATCCGAGATGTAACTAATGTAATAATATGAGAAATAAAGTCCACAAGAAATGTAATGTACTTGAATTATCCTGAAAGAATCTCCTCCTTGTTTTCCTCACTCTCGTTCCTCATTCCATTCCTCCATGGAACCATTTCCTGATGCTAAAAAGTATGGAGACCACTGCTTAAGGTCATTAGCTCTGAAATAGTTTGGAAAGTCATTTTGCCCCTAGTAAAATGAATAAAGAATACTTTGTCACCCCATAGGCTGTAATTGATAATCTTATAGCTAACAATAACTATTTTTTAACTTGAATAAAATTATATTAATGCTTACTTCTAGAAGACTTGTAGAGGTGGTATGCAATCAGATATAAATATATAAATTGCCTGATACAGGTAAGACACTGTACAACTTTAATACATTTAATCCTTTATTATCATGTAGGGATAAAGTAAATACATCTAAGGATCACAATAGGATATGTATCTTTTGCTTTATGTGTGTTTTATCTCCCTACAGTTTAGGTTAGTTAAAGCTTGAATACTTCAGATCTTGAAAGATTAGACAGTGTGATTGTGTGAGAATTTATTTTGCTTCAGATGTCTTCAATAAATTGGATATTAGTAGTTTCCACATTAAAACTGTGCACATGATATTATTTTATTATTATCTGCCAATTGGTGATAAGTAGTAAACAAAAGAATAGTGATTGCTTTGTAACTCATTGTGCCTCCCAAGGGGGCATCAGAAATAAAAGAAGAAAGAGATAGGAAAAGATCAACTTCTCTGTTAACATACCTAAACATCCAGATGACATTAACCAGTAGAAACACAATTTGAAATTCATGGTCTATGAAATGATTTAAGTAGGGTACCTCTAGTTAGTCAAGGTTGTAAATGGTTCAGTTCAGTTCAGTTCAGTTGTTCAGTCATGTCCAAATCTTTGTGGACCCATGAATCGCAGCATGCCAGGCTTCTCCGTCCATCACCAACTCCCGGAGTTCACTCAAGCTCATGTCCATCGAGTTGGTGATACCATCCAGCCATCTCATCCTATGTTGTCTGCCAGGGTCCAGCCCCGGTGGATCCAGGGTAATTCAAAGGGGATATGGAGTAGGTGTCCTAGGAAAAAAAGCTATTTAATTACAGATATATAGAGAGATTAGAAATGGATGTAGAGGTAGTAGGGAAATTACTGGAGAAAAAGAGTCTGAATAACTTGGTTTATGTGGAATACCAATCACCACCTACATAGGCCACAGGTGTCTTTCCATTCTCCTGAAGGAGAGGAGGCACCGAGGCCTCCCCGGTCTGATCTTAGAAGCCCAGGCAAAATTAGCAGGCTTGGTGAGTACCCACATTCTAGATGGGAATTCAGCCAGAAGGGGAAAGAAAGAATGACACGGGGGAATCAGTCTTTCCAGAAACTGATCGGATTTCTTTATTTGGGGAGTTTGTTTATGTACCTTTTGTTATACACAGGAATGAATACAGAGTCACATGGGGGTCAGCAGATCTGACCCTTGTCACAATCAGGTGCTTCATATAAAATTATACAAAGGTCTTATGGGTTTTATATCATCTTCTGGCCATGAGGCCTGCTGACATTTTATGGCCCTTTCTGATAATGGTTAGTTAATGAGAAAACTTATTTTTTCCAGAGGTGATTTTTCCTTAAACCAGGCACCACCCTCCAAATAAAGTTGCATTCCTACAGGGTGAGGGTGTAGTGAATTATAATCAAGAAAGGAATTTACTTAACCTAAGGTTAACATGATTAATCTTAAAGGTTAATACTTATTTCTCCTATATGCTAGTTACATTTATTATAAGGGCAAGGAATACAGAAATTTAGCAGCAAATATTGGCTCAACAAATGAAAACCCTTCACCAGTATTCCCCTTAAGATTTATTTAGTCTTAAGATAGTGATAAAGTTATATATTTGTATAGCAAGGACACAGTGATTTATAACAAAATATAGTGATGTATAACAAAAGAGAAAATTCATTAACTCAAAACGTCTAGTATTGTTAACATCAAAAACTACTATATTTCCTTTTCTATATTCCAAATACATTGATTAATATATTCCCAGGTGCCTAAGAATATGGAGGCCTGATGGCAATCGTTGACTCAAAAATTAGAAAAGCCCTATGCTAATACTCCAAACTCTCTGTGCTATTTATGGTGGAGAGGTTGTCACACAGGCTAGTCTGTCAGCAGAGAGGTTTGACCTGAGATACCCTTGTCACACCCAGGGCAGGGAATTAGCAGTAATTTTGGCACAACAAAGGAAAAACCCTTCACCAATATAATTCCTAACTAACCCACTATACTAATAACTTCTAACTTCCCCAAAGAATTTGCCTTTAGTAAGTCTAAAACATCTCATGCCTCTCATGGTTGGGAAGCTATAAATAATCACATGTGGTGAGATAAACCTATACAGGCAAGCTAGATAACCTTCAGAGGAGTTCGTAAATTGAAACACTCTTGTCACGCCCAGGAATTTTTATTGACTTGGAGCTGCAAGTTAACTCCTTCTCCAAGAGAAATGGTGATGGGGGAGGACCCCCCGTAAAATCAGAGGTGTAGGTGAGAGCATAAAACAGACTCTGGTTTTGGGGGTAGATGTCTGGGAACAAGGGGTTTCCTGTGGCTTGATCACGCCTTTGCGTATGCCAAGCCTCCTTCTTCATGACCTTTGCCACAGGCGAAATTCCTCACGCTGCCTCCCAGCAGCTGTCCCTGTCTCCTCCTGCGTATTTTCCAGTGAGTCAACTCTCTGCATGAGGTGGCCAGAGTACTGGAGTTTCAGCTTTAGCATCAGTACTTCCAATAAAAACTCAGGACTGATCCCCTTTAGAATGGACTGGTTGGACCTCCTTGCAGCCCAAGGAACTCTCAAGAGTCTTCTCCAACACCACAGTTCAAAAGCATCAATTCTTCAGCACTCAGATTTCTTCACAGTCCAACTCTCGCATCCTTACATGACCACTGGGAAAACCATAGCCTTGACTAGACAGACCTTTTTTGGCAAAGTAATGTCTCTGCTTTTGAATATGCTGTCTACGTTGGTCATAACTTTCTTTCCAAGGAGTAAGCATCTTTTAATTTCATAGCAAACAAACTAAATTTTAAACATTTATGGGACATGATTCACTGAGAGATGTTTGTGTCAGCTTTATAATTATCAGAGTATATAATGGAATACTTTATTAATTAGCTTTCTTTGTGGAAATTATTCCCTGCTTACAATGTTTGGAGATTTTGTCTGTTAACTCTGGACCAGGATGTGTCCCAGTGTGGCAATAAAGATTGTGGAGATCTGGTGATCTCAGATTTTTTTGTATTTTATTGGGTAATTTATGGATTTTGAGTCTTTGCTTATTCTATATTGAATTTTCCATTTTGCCTGATACTATATTATCTTTCTTCCCCATATATGTTCAACTCTATCCAGCTATTTCACCATGGATAAAAATGGGTATCTAATATGAAATGAGCTTCCTAAGTGGCTTAGTGGTAAAGAATTGCCTTCCAGTGCAGGAGATATGGATTAGATATTCCCTTGAGTTGGGAATATCCCACTGGAGAGGGAAATGACAATCCACTTCAGTATTCTTGTCTGGGAAATCCCATGGGCTGAGGAGTCTGGTGGGCTAGAGTCCATGGAATTGCAAAGAGTTAGACACAACTTGACTACTAAACAATAACAATAATATGAAACACATCTGCTTTTCTCTCCTTATAGATATCTATATAGTAATGTTTCATTCTCTCTGACTTGACCACAGATCATTTATTCAACCTAAAATTTGAGTCAGTCATGGTATTGGGAATTGAAGCTATATTGGCAAAGAATACAGATTTTTGGCCTGACAGCATGGGATTATGGTCTAGTAAGCAAGACATGTATTAATGTATTATAATAATTCTTAAAGTATCTCCAATTTTGCTATGCTCTAACCTAATATATGGGGTTAGGAACATTTCCTTAGTGAAGCGTCATCTAGAACAAGACCTACATATTAACAAAGTGGAGAGGAAGATGAAAAAGATAGTTACAGACAAAGAGAGAAGCCTGAATGGAAACCCTGAGAACAGCACATGACTGAAGGCAGGTCACATGGCTAAAGCATAGGGCTTGATAGGGTGAAGAAGGGGAGTGTTAGACTGGAGCTAGGTAATGGAAGGCTATGCATGCCATCTGAAAGGGCTATGGCCTTTAACCTCAGAAAAATAGAACACCATGGAAGTTAGTTTGTATTGTTTTAGATGAAACATCAGCATCTTTCTCACCTGCCCCCAGATTCAATGTGTTTTATGCTAATATTCTCCAATATTCTCCTGTTCAGGATTAGTCATCTCTTTTACTTATCTTCAAATCCTGTTTACCAGTCACCAACTTCCCCTCCCCAATATTCTCAGTTAGACCTAGACTGTAGAATTGTTTTGCCTTTTTTTTTTTTTTTGCATTATTGTTTTTACAAACCATTTGCTGAGTGCCAAGTGTCATATCAACATTGAATGTATTGCTTAATTGTCATCTGTGATTAAAAATTCAGCTTATTGTAATGAGTTATTTACTCCATAGGGTTATCAAGATATAACAACACGTATCTTTCTTTAGCAAATGTCTCAGTCAGTCAGTTAGTTCAGTCGCTCAGTCGTGCCTGACTCTTTGCAACCCATGAATCGCAGCCCGCCAGGCCTCCCTGTCCATCACCAACTCCCGGAGTTCACTCAAACTCACGTCCGTCGAGTTAGTGATGTCATCCAGCCATCTCATCCTCTGTCATCCCCTTCTCTTCCTGCCCCCAATCCCTCCCAGCATCAGAGTCTTTTTCAGTGAGTCAACTCTGCACATGAGGTGGCCAAAGAAATGGAGTTTCAGCTTTAGCATCATTCCTTCCAAAGAAATCCCAGGGTTGATCTCCTTTAGAATGGACTGGTTGGACCTCCTTGCAGCCCAAAGGACTCTCAAGAGTCTTCTCCAACACCACAGTTCAAAAGCATCAATTTTTCGTCATTCAGCTTTCTTCACAGTCCAACTGTCACATCCATACATGACTACTGGAAAAACCATAGCCTTGACTTGACGGACCTTTGCTGGCAAAGTAATGTCTCTGTTTTTCAATATGCTATCTAGGTTGGTCATGACTTTCCTTCCAAGGAGTAAGCATCTTTTAATTTCATGGCTGCAACTACCATCTGCAGTGATTTTGAGGTGAGGGTGAGGTGAAGTCGCTCAGTCGTGACCGATTCTTTGCGACCCCATGGACTATAGCCTACAAGGCTCCTCCGTCCGTGGGATTCTCCAGGCAAGAAGACTGGAGTGGGTTGCCATTAGAGCCCCCCAAAATAAAGTCTGACACTGTTTCCACATCTATTTCCCATGAAGTGATGGGACCAGATGCCATGATCTTCGTTTTTTGAATGTTGAGCTTTAAGCCAACTTTTTCACACTCCGTTTTCACTTTCATCAAGAGGCTTTTTAGTTCCTCTTCGCTTTCTGTCATAAAGGTGGGGTCATCTGCATATCTGAGGTTATTGATATTTCTCCCAGCAATCTTGATTCCAGCTTGTGCTTCTTCCAACCCAGTGTTTCTCATGATGTACTCTGCATAGAAGTTAAATAAACAGAGTGACAATATACAGCCTTGATGTATTTCTTTTCCTATTTGGAATCAATTTATTGTTCCATGCCCAGTTCTAACTGTTGCTTCCTGACCTGCATATAGGTTTCTCAAGAGGCAGGTTAGGTGGTCTGGTATTCCCATCTCTTTCAGAATTTCCCACAGTTTATTGTGATCCACACAGTCAAAGGCTTTGGCATAGTCAACAAAGCAGAATAGATTTTTTTTTTTTCTGGAAATCTCTTGCTTTTTCCATGATCCAGCAGATATTGGCAATTTGATCTCTGGTTCCTCTGCCTTTTCTGAAACCAGCTTGAATATCTGGAAGCAAATGTCTATTAGGTATGAAATTTGGAAATATGGATGAGGTAAAAAAAAAAAAAAACAGACAAGGTCAGTGACCCTCAAAAAACTTAGAAGTGATGGTGGTTCAGGTTGAAGAGAAGGAATACAGGTAAGAAAGCAAGTAAATATATGCTAACTGCACATTAAAATATCTACAGGAAAAAGTGAGTTTAAGATATAGAGTAGCTTAAATTTATATATTAATTTGTTCATGAATTCTAAAATTATAGAGATGGCATCTGCTCTGTGAGTTTACTATGTTCAGTAGGAAACATCAATAAGAAAGGATCTTGATCTTAAAGAGTTTATATTCTCAGGGAGGCTAATATATGAACTGATAAACTGCTTTACAATGAGAAAGGTGATATAACAGAGGAGAGAGGAAAGCACTGGAGGGGAGACTCAGTATACTTAAGGCAGTAGAGACAAGACTTCATAGAGAAGATAAATCCAGGGAGATGAATTTTAAATTAAAATAAGTAAAATGCTGTAAAAATGAGATTCAGCCTTTAATAACTGAAAGATTAGTATGAGTGTATGGATAAATGAGGAAGAGTTTGGCATGTGATCCAGTGAGACTGGTTCGGTGGCTGGGACACAGAACAGAAGAGAAATATTAATGAGCTCATGTAGCCTTATATTCCAAATTAATGTTAGTAATAAATTTTGTCAGGGTTGAGGCATAAGCTTTGAATCAGCTATTCAGCTCAGCTAGATTATCAAATAAATAAGTTAAATAAGTTTATAGTATAATTAGCTATTTATCCCATTACTTCATAGGGAAATCAAGCCAACAACTAATTAAATAAGTTTAGTCTTTTCAGGGAAGACAGAACTACATTTTTATTTCTCTTCAGAATTAATGAAACTTTCCATTCAGCAATATGCATTTCATCACCAAACTCAAATTCCCCCTGGGCTGCAAGACATCAGTATTTGAATATATTGATGATATTGAAGTATAGCCAGTGATTGTGTTTTCTGTTATAAAAGTAACAGTAAGAACAACCATTTCTTATGTATTATGAGTTTGCTGCCTGCTACCAGAACCCTTAGGGAAAAAATTCCATTAAAGGAAATCAAATTAATAAACATGTGTCTAGCCACACCATCATAGTCATCATTTTAAAATTACATTATCATTCACTTTCTTTGATAGAAATGTAGTTATTGTTATAGATCATCATCACAAAATCAATGTTTTGAGCTTCAAAAATATATGTCTCTTTTGGCTTTAAATTAATCTGCTAGTAGGAGTCTGGTGTTACTTCAGTGTATTAGTATGAAAATATATCCATGAATACTCATTCATGAGCATCAGCTTCTCAATTTAGATAGTTAGCTTTTTAGTATAGTTTCTTTCATTTTACTTGGCCACTATCCATTATTACTTTGCATTTACACAGCTGCTTTTCTCTAAGGAATCTAAAGTACTGTAGTTTAATTGTCCAAAAGAAATGGTGTCAGAATAGAGGAAAGGGAGGTAGAAAAATGTGTTTCCTGATTGTCTCAGGGAATTGGGAAATACTTAATTTTAATTCTGGCTTTAAGCCCAGACAGTGAGGCTGTGTCTACACAAGTGAGATTGTATGTGAGACTTCTAAATTTTGCGTGTATGTGGAGTTCTGTTTCAGGAAATTCACGTTATTCTACCTAAGCCTGTAATTCTCAACCTGGAATGTTCCTCTTCTCTCCATCCACCCCACTTAGTGAAACTGGGCGACGTCCAGAGAGATTGCTAGGTTGGGAAGGAGTTGTACTTTTATCCTGTGTATAGAGGTCTAGGATACTGCTAAAATCCTGCAATGCACACAACAGTCTCCCACACAAAGAATTATACATCCAAAATTTCAGTAGTGCTGAGATCAGAAATCTTGATAAGCCTTAATACTATAAGCAAACTTAATTTCTTTTTTACTTATTGAAGAAGTCTAATACCAAATAATCATGGCAGGTGCCAAATATAATCTTATTTTACTGAAATATCATTTGTAGTAGGAAGAATTTCTGTGTGTGGTATAACTTGTATCCTTAATTAATCTCTAATAATTCCTATTTATCTAAAGTAATGAACTGTCTTCTGATTCTAATTTTGTCTGAAATGTCTGAAACCCTCCCTACTTTTTTGTGGAGTCAACTCATCTTCTGACCAGTGTTCCCAAGTTAACCCACACAAATACTAGCAGGGCCTCTTATTTCAAATAAAGAAGATTAACTCTAATCATTGCCATTCTTTTCCCCCCAAAGGAATCCAGTGCTTTCCTTAAAATATCCAAGAACAGGGAGTGTATTAGAATTAAAGTTTTTATAGGAAAGAATATATTAGCCCAGATATATATACAAAGTAACCATTTAAATTTAGAACTTTATTTTCAATTTTCACTTTTAGAAGTTTGTTAAAAAAATGGGAAGAAATGTTGTATTGTTTGTAACATTTGGATATAGTATATGCATATAAGATAGTTTAAGATTTTGTCTCTGCTGCTGCTACTGCTGCTAAGTCACTTCAGTCGTGTACAACTCTGTGTGATCACCTAGACGGCAGCCCACCAGGCTCCGCTGTCCCTGGGATTCTCCAGGCAAGAACACCGGAGTGGGTTGCCATTTCCTTCTCCAGTACATGAAAGTGAAAAGTGAAAGGGAAGTCGCTCAGTTATGTCCGACTCTTTGCAATCCCATAGATTATAGCCCACCAGGCTCCTCATCCATGGGATTTTCCAGGCAAGAGTACTGGAGTGGGGTACCATTGCCTTCTCCAAGTTTTTGTCTCATCACTTTCAAAATTTTTTATGCAATATATTAATACTGTATACTGCAAATATAAGTTTATGGATGGCTAAGTATTCTTGCCTAGAAAATCCCATGGAGAGAGGACCCTGGTAGAGTATAGCCCATGGGGTCGCAAAGAGTTGGACATGACTGAGTGACTTCACTTTCATTTTCACTTTCTTGACTAATAGGTAATTCTAATCAACATTCTTTTTCCTGCAAAGATAAGCTTTTTTTTTTTAAACTCATTAAGTATATAGTCTGTGACTCCTTCTAGAATGTGTCCCTCCACCTCAAGAGACATCTTAATTCCTTAAGCAAATAGGATTCCTGTGGACACATCCAACCAAGCTATGAACATACCCAGACTGGTTGATATCTCAGAGGGTTACATAGTTTAGACTTAGTCTAGGATTTATAACCACATAAGATTCAAAAAAAAAAAAAACTTTATCATTTCAGATGTAAAAATAAAAAGAAACAGAGCAGCTTGCAAGCAATTTCTAATCATCCATAAGTAAAACATCTGGTTTCAAATGTGGCCAGTTTTTTCTACTTATTTAGCTCTTACACAGATACTCCAGTCATCTTTTCTCATATGTTGATTTTTTAGAAGCATAAAAGTTAAAACTATTTATGTTCATTTGATCATTTTGAATATCCATGTGTTATGGACTGAATTGCATTTTCCCCAGATTCATATTTTGAAGTCCTCACCCCAATGTGACTGTATTTGGAGATAGGATCTCTATGAATAAAAGGACATAGCCCATTTTCCTGTATCACCTAGCATCATATTATCGTTGGTGGTTTAGTCACTAAGTCGTCTTCAACTCTTGCGACCCCATAGACTGTGGCCTGCCAAGCTCCTCTGTCCATGGGATTCTCCAGGCAAGAATACTGGAGTGGGTGGCCATTTTTGTCTCCAGGGGATCTTCCTGACCCAGGGATTGAACCTGGGTCTCCTGCATTGCAGGCAGATGCTTTACTGAATGAGGTACAAGGAAAGATAAAGCATTAGGTGACAATTATTTTTTGAGTGAAGGATATTTTCTTGAATGTAAATGACTCTTTGCCATGACATTTCTATCATCCTTTTGCCATAGTTTTAAAATACCAAGCTGATCTAATAACAGGAGTATGGCATGTAATTTCCATGGGTTTAGTTTTATTTATCTCATACATTTATCTAAATTGGTTTGCTCAATCATCCTTAGGTACACTTTGCAATGTTTACAAATTTTATAAGGTTTCAGACAATTAACATCTTGCAGTACTATTGGTTTCAGATAGAAATGTCTTCAATGACTTAATGATATCTGGCTGACTGCTTACATTTCTAATTACATATTCTTTGGTATATATAGGTAGATCAGTGGTTAAAAGCTAGTTCATTCATCTAATCATTTCTTTGAAAAAGGACTATTCTGTTGAGAAGCTATGGAGCATATGTATTATATCTCCATTATCTTCCTCTAGTAGGGTATCTCACTAATGAGTAAATTAAGCTTGAGCTTTTGGACTGTAGTACTATATTGCTCTATGATAAGACCAATTTGCTTTTTTTGTGGGCAAAAAAAGTGAATGAGCTGCTGTAAAATTCCTTAAGTGCAGAGAAAATGACCTTTGCTATTCAGGTTGGGAAAGAACAAGAGCAAAAGGATGAAATAGGAAGGAGAATGACAAAGAATCCCTCCTACTGAAATGCCTATAGCAACTGATGAGGCAGTATTGCTAATGAGCTCCTTAGAGGTGGCCCAACTGAAGCATATTAAAAATCTAGTGAGAAGAAACCGATCTTATGTCCTCAGCTAGAATTTCATTAAAACTTTCTGACAAGATGTGACAAATAGTGCTCTATTTGTGGTTGCACAGACTTCAACCTCCCCAAGCTTGGACAGCAGCAAGAGTAATAGAGCAATGATCATAATAGCTACCATCAATTAAATGCTCCTAGATGCCAGGTACTG
>SJYC01033270.1:0-23943 GCA_006408675.1 Madoqua kirkii | reverse complement strand
AGAGAGAGAGAGAGCGAGAGAGAGAGAGGTTACTTGCTCTAAAGTACACTTAGAAATGCTAAAATTTGAAGTGCTTTCTAACTAGGAGTTTAATACAGTCAGGATACATTTATTGAGCACAAACTATAATTGAGGCTTCAATTGTACAATTCTAAATAAGTTGAAAAATGTACTCTCCCCAAACAACTCTAGAGCAAAGCTTATTTCTTCAAAACTGAGAAGTTTATATTTTAAGGACAAAACTTCTGGTCCTCCCCAAATTATGAGAAAACTGAGGAATTCTTTGTGTCTGAAAAATTATACAGCTGACATTTGAACAACTTGAGTTTGAACTGTTTCAGTCCATTTATATGCAGATTTTTTTTCTCAGTAAATATTTTGGAGAAATTTTTTGAGATTTATGACAATTTGAAAAAAACTCACATATACCACAGATATACCAAATATACCACATAACCTAGAAGTATCACAGAAAAAGAAAAGTTTATGTATGTCATGAATGCATAAAATAGATGAAATTACTAGACTATTATATTATTTACCATAAAATATACAAACATCTATTATAAAAAGTTAAAATTTATTAACACCTATACAAATGCTGATATGAAGGCATTGGCAGTAGTGAGATGTAAACAAATTCAGAGATGCATTAAATCATAACTGCATAAAATTAACTGTAGTACACGCTAAAGAAAGTGAAAGTTGAAAGTGAAAGTTAAATCGCTCAGTCGTGTCCGGCTCTTTGCGACCACGTGGACTGTAGCCCACCAGGCTTCTCTGTCCATGGGATTCTCCAGGCAAGAATACTGGAATGGGTTGCCATTTCCTTCTCCAGGGGATCTTCCCAACCCAGGGATTAAACCCAGGTCTCCCGCATTGCAGGTAGATGCTTTAACCTCTGGGCCACCAGTACACGCTAAACTACTGCTAGTTTTCTAGCCACCTCCTGTTGCTGTTGTGGTGAGTTCAAGTATAGCATCTGCTATGGGATACTAATTGTCTCTGCCTTAGGACTTTATCACTCCAGTAAATTATAAATCTCAGTAAAAAGTGATCTCTTGTGGTTCTTGTGTATTAATATTTTTCATCATGTTTTGTGCAAAAATGTAAACTTTGAATAACACCATGGGACTCATGAAGTGCCACCAGTGACATAGGAAGTGCTCCCCAAATAGAGGAAAGTCTCAATATTAGAATAAAAAGTTGAATTGACTTGACATATACCACAGGTTGAGATCTGCAGCTGCAGTTGCCTACCATTTCAAGATAAATGAATTCAGCATAAGGACCGTTATGAAAAAAGGAAAGGAAATCCATAAAGTAATTGCCACAGCTACTCCAGCACATGCAAAAACTTGCAATTTTGTTTGAACATCTTTTATCTCAGACTGAAAATAAAGCTCTTATATGAGTGCAGGATTGTTATAAGAAAGATCTATAGCCTCTAAGTCAAGAAAAAACGAAGTTATTATGTGACAACTTAAAGCAAAAGGAAGGTGAAGGATCTAAAGATGAAGAATTTAATGCTACCAAAAATTGTATGATAATTTTAGAAAAATAATTGGCCTTAAAAAATCAGGTAACATGGGAAGCATTGTCTATTGACCAAAATGCAGCAAAGTTCCCAGACACCATTTAGAAAATCATTGAGAAGAAAGGGTTGAGACGAATCCTGGACAGGTTTTTAAAGCAGATGAAAGTACCCTCATGTAGGAAAAAAGTGCCACAAAAGACTTGTTAGTAAGAAGAGAGATAAGCACCTGGATTTAAGGCAAGAAGTTAACTCTCCCACTTTGTGCAGATGCAATCAGGCTTATGGTTAGGACTATACTTATCTATAAACTTGCTAAGCCTGAAGCCTCGAAGGGAAAAGTTAACACCAGCTGTAAGTCTTTTGCTTGTACAAGAAGAAGGCTTGGATAATGAGAATCCTTTTTCTGGATTGGTTCCGTTGATGCTTTGTCCCTGACATCAGGGAGTACCTTGCCAGTAAGGAATGGCCTTTAGTGTTTTCTTGATATTGGACAATGCCTCTGGTTACCCAAAACCATGAGTTCAAATTGAAGGCATCTAATTGGTCTCTTGCTCTCAAACACAACTCTAATTCAGCTTCTAGGTCAGAGAATTGTGAGGACCTGTAAGACTCATTGCATGCAGTTCTCTATGGAAAGGATTGACAGTGCTCTGGAAGGAAATCCCTAGAAAGACCATCATGAGAATCTGGAAGGATTACACTTTCAAGATGCCATTGTTATACAAAAAGCCATTCAAGTAATGAAGCCTGAAAACAATAAATTCTTGCTGAAAAAAAAACTGTATCCAGATGTTGTGTATGAATTCACAGGATTTACAACAGAGCCAATCATGAAATCATGAAAGAGTGCCTCTAAACCAATGCCAGACAATGGGGAAGATGACATGAAAGAACAGTGTCAAAAACAAATTGACATTAGACAGTCTGACAAAAGGATTCTAATTATTCAAGAGTGCTTTGAATGCTTTGAGTGCTTCTTTTACGATGTGAACTCTAAGGTCACTGAAACTAAAGAAGTGGAGAAGAGGGGTGGTATAGTATAGAAACATTTGTAGAGAAATGAAAAAGCAAAGATTAATATATTATTTACTTTTGATACCAATGAATGCTCATCATGTAAACAGCACAGTGAGCTTCAAATATATTGGTTGATATTTAGATACAATAGAGTATTGTTATCAAATTAGATAATAAAGCATTGTGTTTATCATTCAGTGATATTATCTCTAGGCTAAACAAATGAAATATAAACATTACAACTCTCAGCACCCACAACATCTGTAATCCACAAAAGCAACATCATAAATATTAGAAATTTTAAAATGATATATTTTACCACAGCAGATAGATTAGAAAATAACCAAATGACCAAAAAGTAAGTATAACCAAAGTAAGTTTCCAAGTGTCTCACTTGTTGATGTAATATCAGTACCTATCTTTGGGAAAGACATTTTTGAACATGAAATATATAAAGTCTCATTACAGATGAACATTAAAAGATGCACATTTTCCAATCAATTTGGATGATAGAGAACACAGTAACTTGGGACTCTAAGCAAAATACTCCTCAAATTTTTATTTTTGTCAGTAATAAAACTGTATCTCTCTCTCACATACATCACATACACACAACTGTTATCAATCACTATTATTTAATTTTAACTTCATCAGTTAAAACAATTGTGGAAATGTTTTCTCTCTTGTCATATAAGTTCCTTATACAGTATTCTCTACTTGCCTTTTGATCTTGTTGCTGTTTAGTCACTTTGCCACTCCATGGACTGTAGAGGTCCAAGCTCCTCTGACCATGGAATTTCCCAGCAAGAATACTTGTGTGGGTTGTCATTTCCTACTCCAGGGGCCTCTTAACCTACAAAGGCTAAACTATCTAGCCTGGCTCATTTACTGAGTGTTTGCCAATACCCATCTAAAGAACATAAAATATTACTTTCTACAAAACAATATTTTATGCTACATAATTTAAATATTTTAATTCTGTATTTAATTCTGTAGTTGTTTTTAACCTACAGATTAGGTATACTTTTATTATTAATTTATACATTAAAAAAATTAGACATAATCATATTATCTAGGATCTTTGCTATTATTCCTTTTAATGCTTCAGACTTTCCTTTTTTAACACTATTCTTCTTCCTTAAGTATATCATTTAGAAGGATTTTAAGGATGAATTTTGCCTTTATTCTTAGTGTATAATTTTGTTGGATATACTTTGCAATTTATTTTCTTTCAGTATTGGGAAATATTTCACTCTGTCTCTGGGCTTCCACTGAGGCGGCTGAAAATTCTGCTATTAATGCAATATTTTCAAATACCCAAAGAGTTTCTAAACTTCAGATACTAATTACCCATCTAGAGGGTATACCATGGTTAATTTTAGTAATAATCTATAGTTCCTAAATGATTTAATATCTTAAACTCCAACATACCTTGCCCTCTTTTTAAATTTTTTCTATATTTTTAATATGAGCTATAGAGAAATTTTAGGTTATGGTGAAATTTTCAAATATAATACCATTGCTGAAAATTTATCCAAATTTTATACTCTAGATAATGATGATTGATAATATATACTGAGGTAATAATGCCTTTCCTTTAGGCATTCACATTCAGTTCAGTTCACTTTGTTGCTCAGTTGTGTCTGACTCTTTGCGACCCTATGAATCGCAGCATACCAGGCCTCCCTGTCCATCACCAACACCCGGAGTTCACTCAGACTCAGCTCCATTGAGTCAGTGGTGTCATCCAGCCATCTCGTCCTCGGTTGTCCCATTCTCCTCCTGCCCCCAATCTCTCCCAGCATAAATGAGTCAACTCTTCACATGAGGTGGCCAAAGTACTGGAGCTTCAGCTTTAGCATCATGCCTTCTAAAAAAAATCCCAGGGTTGATCTCCTTCAGAATGGACTGGTTGGATCTCCTTGCAATCCAAGGGACTCTCAAGAGTCTTCTCCAACACCACAGTTCAAAAGCATCAATTCTTCAGCACTCAGCCTTCTTCACAGTTCAACTCTCACATCCATACATGACCACTGGAAAAACCATAGCCTTGTCGGCAAAGTAATGTCTCTGCTTTTGAATAAGCTATCTAGATTGGTCATAACTTTTCTTCCAAAAATTAAGGGTCTTTTAATTTCATGGCTGCAGTCACCATCTGCAGTGATTTTGGAGTGCAGAAAAATAAAGTCTGACGCTATTTCCACTGTTTCCCCATCTGTTTCCCATGAAGTGATAGGACCCGATGCCATGATCTTTGTTTTCGAATGTTGAGCTTTAAGCCAACTTTTTCACTCTCCTCTTTTACTTTCATCAAGAGGCTTTTTAGATCCTCTTCACTTTCTGCTATAAGGGTGGTGTCATCTACATATCTGAGGTTATTGATTCTCCCAGCAATCTTGATTCCAGCTTGTGTTTCTTCCAGTCCAGCATTTCTCATGATTTACTCTGCATAGAAGTTAAATAAGCATGGTGACAATATACAGCCTTGACACACTCCTTTTCCTATTTGGAACCAGTCTGTTGCTCCATGTCCAGTTCCAACTGTTGCTTCCTGACCTGCATACAGATTTCTCAAGAGGCAGGTCAGGTGGTCTGGTATTCCCATCTCTTTCAGAATTTTCCACAGTTTCTTGTGATCCACATAGTCAAATGCTTTGGCATAGCCAATAAAGCAGAAATAGATGTTTTTCTGGAACTCTCTTGCTTTTTCCATGATCCAGTGGATGTTGACAATTTGTTCTCTGGTTCCTCTGCCTTTTCTAAAACCAGCTTGAAAATCAGGAATTTCATGGTTCACCTATTCCTGAAGCCTGGTTTGGAGAATTTTGAGCATTACTTTACTAGCGTATGAGATGAGTGCAATTGTGTGGTAGTTTGAGCATTCTTTGGCTTTGCCTTTCTTTGAGATTGGGATGAAAACTGACTCTTTCCAGTCCTGTGGCTACTGCTGAGTTTTCCAAATTTGTTTGCATATTCAGTGCAGCACTTTCACAGCATTATCTTTCAGGATTTGAAATGGCTCAACTGGAATTCCATCACCTCCACTAGCTTTGTTCATAGTGATACTTTCTAAGGCCCACTTGACTTCATATTCCAGGATGTCTGACTCTAAATGAGTGATCACACCATCATGATTATCTGGGTCATGAAGATCTTTTTTGTACAGTTCTTCTGTGTATTCTTGCCACCTCTTTTTAATATATTCTGCTTCTGTTAGGTCCATACCATTTCTGCCCTTTTTTGAGCCCATGTTTGCAAGAAATGTTCCCTTGGTATCTTTAATTTTCTTGAAGAGATCTCTAGTCTTGCTGATTTTGTTGATTTCCTCTATTTCTTTGCATTGATCGCTGAGGAAGGCTTTCTTATCTCTTCTTGCTATTCTTTGGAACTCTGCATTCAGATGCTTATATCTTTCCTTTTCTCCTTTGCTTTTCACTTCTTTTCTTTTCACAGCTGTTTGTCAGGCCTCCCCAGACAGCCATTTTGCTTTTTGCATTTCTTTTCCATGGGGATGGTTTTGATCCCTGTCTACTGTACAATGTCACGAACCTCATTCCATAGTTCATCAGGCACTCACTCTGTCTATCATATCTAGGCCCTTAAATCTATTTCTCACTTTCACTGTATAATCAAAAGAAATCTGATTTAGGTCATACCTGAGTGGTCTAGTGGGTTTCCCTACTTCAATTTGAGTCTGAATTTGGTAATAAGGAGTTCATGATCTGAGCCACAGTCAGCTCCTGGTCTTGTTTTTGTTGACTGTATAGAGCTTCTCCATCTTTGGCTGCAAAGAATATAATCAATCTGATTTTGGTATTGACCATCTGGTAATGTTCATGTGTAGAGTCTTCTCCTGTGTTGTTGGAAGAGGGTGTTTGCTATGACCAGTGCATTCTCTTGGCAAAACTCTATTCATCTTTGCCTTGCTTCATTCTGCATTCCAAGGCCAAATTTGCCTGTTACTCCAGGTGTTTCTTGACTTCCTACTTTTGCATTCCAGACCCCTATAATGAAAAGGACATCTTTTTTGAGTTTTAGTTCTGAAAGGTCTTGTATGTCTTCATAGAACCATTCAACTTCAGCTTCTTCGGGCTTTACTGGTTGGAGCATAGACTTGGATTACCGTGATATTGAATGGTTTGCCTTGGAAATGAACAGAGATCATTCTGTCATTTTTGAGATTGCATCCAATTACTGCATTTTGGACTATTTTGTTGACTATGATGGCTACTCCATTTCTTCTGAGGGATTCCTGCCCACAGTAGTAGATATAATGGTCATCTGAGTTAAATTTACCCATTCCAGTCCATTTTAAGTTCACTGATTCCTAGCATGTTGATTCTTGCCATCTCTTGTTTGACCACTTCCAATTTGCCTTGATTCATGGACATGACATTCCAGGTTTCTTTGCAATATTGCTCTTTACAGCATTGGACCTTGCTTCTGTCACCAGTCACATCCACAGCTGTGTATTAAGCCGAGAGTGCCAGGCTGTGATGGTGCTAGAATGGCCGAGAGGAGCTACCCTGTGTCCGAGGTCAGGACAGCGGCTGAGAGGAGTCACCCAGCATCCAAGATCAGAGGATATGGTTGGGAGGAACCACTCTGCACCCAATCCAAGGGCAGCAGCTGGGAGGATCAACCCCATATCCAAGGGGCGGTGGCTGCCTGGGCTCAGGAGGGCCTAGAGGAGCCATCCCACGTTGAAGGTCAGGAAGGGCTATGGTGAAGAGACACCTCTCATCCCAGGTAAGGAGCAGCGGCTGCGCTTTGCTGGAGCAGCCGTGAAGATATACCCAACGCCCAAGGTAAGAGAAACCCAAGTAAGATGGTAGGTGTTGCAAGAGGGCATCAGAGGGCAGACGCACTGAAACCACACTCACAGAAAACTAGTCAATCTAATTACACTAGGATCACAGCCTTGTCTAACTCAGTGAAACTAAGCCATGCCTGTGGGGCAACCCAAGATGGGTGGGTCATGGTGGAGAGGTCTGACAGAATGTGGTCCACTGGAGAAGGGAATGGCAAACCACTTCAGTATTCTTGCCTTGAGAACCCCATGAGCAGTATAAAAAGGCAAAATGATAGGATAATAAAAGAGGAACTCTCCAGGGCAGTAGATGCCCAATATGCTACTGGAAATCAGTGGAGAAATAACTCTAGAAAGAATGAAGGGATGGAGCCAAAGCAAAAACAATACCCAGCTGTGAATATGACTGGTGACAGAAGCAAGGTCAAATGCATTCACATACATAGGTGATTTAATTTGATTACCCAAATTAAAATATTACAGACTTCTTTTATCAGGCAGCAGTCTTAGTTACCTGTGGTAGAGTGTAGATTTGAAAACTACACTAGTTTTCAAAAATTGCTGTATTAGTATCTCCCACTGCATGTTTGTCTTATATTCTGACTTGGATCCTTCTTTTTGAATTTGGATGTGCTTATGATTATGATAGATACTGTAATTTCTGAGCTAGAGATGTGATTATGATAGACACTGTGATTTCTGAGCTAAGGTTATAGAAATGATATAATGCCCTCCTGGTTGATTTAGGTGCTCACTATTGGATCCCAGACATAGTGAGAAAACCTTGGAGCCTTGCAGACAGGCTGCATGTAGCTGGTTCAGTTGAGAAGCTAATTGAGATTCCTGGTGACACTATGGACCACCAGACAGAGGGAAGGAGTCTTCATATCCTTTCAGCCCAAGTCATTGGGTTATACCCAGCATATAGTCTCCTGTGGAGCAGAGATAGGCTGTTCTTACTGAAGCCTGTGACAAAAAGCAAAATGCATGTGTATCATTTTAAGCCATTATCTTTGAGGTGCTTTTTCACCCTGCCACAAATGACTAGTTATTATTTTCACCAACTTAAGCAAAATTGGTATGAGTTTTCGACTAATAACTGAATTGGCTTTTCCAAAGTTCATATGGTAACTGAATAGGGATAGAGGATTCAAAGTGAAATTTTAAATTCTTCAAGTTCTGTAAGATGTGTATAAGAGACAGGAGCTACCCTGTGTCCGAGGTCAGGACAGCGGCTGAGAGGAGTCACCCAGCATCCAAGATCAGAGGATATGGTTGGGAGGAACCACTCTGCACCCAATCCAAGGGCAGCAGCTGGGAGGATCAACCCCATATCCAAGGGGCGGTGGCTGCCTGGGCTCAGGAGGGCCTAGAGGAGCCATCCCACGTTGAAGGTCAGGAAGGGCTATGGTGAAGAGACACCTCTCATCCCAGGTAAGGAGCAGCGGCTGCGCTTTGCTGGAGCAGCCGTGAAGATATACCCAACGCCCAAGGTAAGAGAAACCCAAGTAAGATGGTAGGTGTTGCAAGAGGGCATCAGAGGGCAGACGCACTGAAACCACACTCACAGAAAACTAGTCAATCTAATTACACTAGGATCACAGCCTTGTCTAACTCAGTGAAACTAAGCCATGCCTGTGGGGCAACCCAAGATGGGTGGGTCATGGTGGAGAGGTCTGACAGAATGTGGTCCACTGGAGAAGGGAATGGCAAACCACTTCAGTATTCTTGCCTTGAGAACCCCATGAGCAGTATAAAAAGGCAAAATGATAGGATAATAAAAGAGGAACTCTCCAGGGCAGTAGATGCCCAATATGCTACTGGAAATCAGTGGAGAAATAACTCTAGAAAGAATGAAGGGATGGAGCCAAAGCAAAAACAATACCCAGCTGTGAATATGACTGGTGACAGAAGCAAGGTCAAATGCATTCACATACATAGGTGATTTAATTTGATTACCCAAATTAAAATATTACAGACTTCTTTTATCAGGCAGCAGTCTTAGTTACCTGTGGTAGAGTGTAGATTTGAAAACTACACTAGTTTTCAAAAATTGCTGTATTAGTATCTCCCACTGCATGTTTGTCTTATATTCTGACTTGGATCCTTCTTTTTGAATTTGGATGTGCTTATGATTATGATAGATACTGTAATTTCTGAGCTAGAGATGTGATTATGATAGACACTGTGATTTCTGAGCTAAGGTTATAGAAATGATATAATGCCCTCCTGGTTGATTTAGGTGCTCACTATTGGATCCCAGACATAGTGAGAAAACCTTGGAGCCTTGCAGACAGGCTGCATGTAGCTGGTTCAGTTGAGAAGCTAATTGAGATTCCTGGTGACACTATGGACCACCAGACAGAGGGAAGGAGTCTTCATATCCTTTCAGCCCAAGTCATTGGGTTATACCCAGCATATAGTCTCCTGTGGAGCAGAGATAGGCTGTTCTTACTGAAGCCTGTGACAAAAGCAAAATGCATGTGTATCATTTTAAGCCATTATCTTTGAGGTGCTTTTTCACCCTGCCACAAATGACTAGTTATTATTTTCACCAACTTAAGCAAAATTGGTATGAGTTTTCGACTAATAACTGAATTGGCTTTTCCAAAGTTCATATGGTAACTGAATAGGGATAGAGGATTCAAAGTGAAATTTTAAATTCTTCAAGTTCTGTATACATTAACATTTTTAATTTCAGGTAGGACCCCAATAGGTCTTTCCTGATAGCTCAGACAGTAAAGAATCACCCTGCAATGTAGGAGACCAGGGTTAAACCCCTGGGTCAGGAAGATCCCCTAGAGAAGGAAATAGCAACCCACTCCAGTATTTTTGCCTTTAGAACCCCATGGACAGAGGAGGCTGGTGGGCTATAGTGCATGGAGTCGCAAAGAGTCAGACATGTCTGAGTGACTAAGTACAAATGCAGGATACATATTGCTATTGTTCTCATTGATGGCAAACGTAGGGCCCAGAGACATCAAGCCAAATTGTCCAACTTTGCATAAGTTAGAAGTGGTCATAGCCCAGATTCAAAACTGGTAATCTCTCTCTCGAATATGTTTTAACCATTAACATTGTAACCATTAACAATCAGGCTTTTTGACCTCTTCCTCTTTCCACTAATCCATGTCATCTTGACAGCTATAGATTTATAAAAGTTTAAGAAATGAATTGGATTATCTGCTTTAATTGTTGGTTTAGTGGTCTAAAAAAAAAGAAAAAAAAGCCATAAGTTCACTCTGCTAACAAATACATATGTATCCAAAATATATGCTCATTTTTCAAAGGGTTACAAACCTGCTGGAAGCAAAATATGTCACTGAAACTCACAATCTCTTTTTTTACATTATAAATGGACCTCAATATTTCTGATGTGAAGAAAATTCTAAAAGAAGGAAATTTTACACTATAATGACTAAAAATGAAGAAATTTACTATAACCAAAGAAGAGATAAGATCCGTTAGACAGTTCCCCTATCTCCTTAGTCTCATGGATAACATTCTCCTTTTCCTACAATAAGTTTAATTGAGGAATGGCCTTTGATAATACTCCTGGCTCCAATTCCTTCTTTTTATTGAGAGATCAGCCTTCAGTGTTAATTATGAATCTGATGATCTAGACCTTGGGCCAAAACATTGATATTTAGTAGAATTCAAATAATAAGCTGACATCTAGAGTGTTTAGGTACAATGAGAATGTATAGGTATTATAAAAAAAAACCCTTTGATTATATAATGGTTAAGAAAATGTATGGTGGTGAGGCCACTGGGTTTGAAACTAGGCTATAGCCATTTACTATCAGCAAATTTGGAAAATTTTGTTAAAGTCTCTGAACTCTATCTTTGTCATTAGTGAATTGAGAATATAGTATTGCATATCTTATTGAAGCCCAGTGTGAAACTAGGTAATTTAATAACATTTCTGTAGCTAACCCTGGCAAATAATAGATCATCAGTGCCTGCATGCCTGCCAAGTAGCTTCAGTTATGTCTGACTCTTTGTGACGCTATGGACTGCAATCCACCAGGCTCCTCTGAATACTGCCGTGGGTTGCCATTTCCTCTTCCAGGGGAATCTTCCTGACCCAGGGATCAAACCTGGGTCTCTGGCAGGCGGGTTCTTTACCACTAGGGCCACCAGTGTAGCCCCCAGAGCCATTGGAAGCCTGAATGATACCTCAACTCTGTGTGTGTATATATGTATGTGCATCCTGAAATAAGTTTATAATATAATCCTGTAACTTTGAAATTGTTGCTTTTCATTCTAGTTATACAAACAGTCTCAGTTTATTATTTTTTAATGTAAGGAATAAGATATGCATTTCAAATTTGTGAGAGCCTGACAATTTTTTTTTTCTTTCTATCTGCTCTTTGGCAAGGAAACAAAAAAAAGATACAGAGTTAGAGTAAGGTACAGAGGCATGTTTCCTTTGAGTGAGGCTATTCAAATTTTATGCAAAGCAATCACATTAAGCTAGTAATAGCACCCATTGTTTACTAGCTATGACTACCAATTCAGTCTGTTAAATTCTAAACTAGCAATAGAAGGTCTACACGGATATGCTGATAGGCTAAGATGCAGAATGTAAATATCTAACATATGTTTAAATCCTCTGGTAGGTGAAGACTTACTTAGAAACATAAGGAAACATTAATAAACACACACATATACAGGAAATACCCCATTTTCAGCTGCCAATTCACTCTAATATGAGTTGGAATATCATTCTAATACCACAAAGTTAAATTGCATTGCACTTCCCTTTCTCAGCAACTGGCTAATTCAATCATAGCACATAGATTTTTCATCAGTTTTTAATTTGCTTAATTTTTATGAGCTGGTGGTTTAGAAAATTTCCCATTTTTCAACTCTAAGACTGTAGGGATAAAGCCATGTGCTATTCTTTCTGTGTCATTTTCATTTTAATATAGATTTTATAGTTCATTACCTGTCAATCAGTTTTAAATGGCACAGTATTCATTTTATCATGTTCTGTAAAACTGTTTTATGCTTCTTTCAATGTCTTACATTCATTTTAGACTGAGCCCTATTTATTTCTCTGAGAGCCATAGCCATCTGTAGCTGTGCACATTTGAACTTGTATTTATTTTAGCAAATGCAATATATTGCTTTATGTAGTATATTCATTTAGGATATCTATTCAAGCTAGTGAATTCTGAGGAAGCAGAACTGTGTAAATGCTTTATCTGTGGCAAGCTATTTTATACCCTGTGTTTTTATTTGTCTCAAACTTTGAGGGATACAATTTCAAACACGACTTAAGGTACTGGCACAGTATACTTTGTCTCCTGACTATTTCTAATCTAACAAATCATACTTACATAATTAACATTCAAAGCCTTTGAGCAAACAGATGTAAATTTTGAGACTCAGAGTTTTCCCATAAATTAACACAAATATTTAACAAGTGGAAAATAGGATATTTTTTAAAATTAGAAAGTATCTTTTTCTCTTCATTAGTGAATTGAGAATATAGTATTGCATATCTTATTGAAGCCCAGTGTGAAACTAGGTAATTTAATAACATTTCTGTAGCTAACCCTGGCAAATAATAGATCATCAGTGCCTGCATGCCTGCCAAGTAGCTTCAGTTATGTCTGACTCTTTGTGACGCTATGGACTGCAATCCACCAGGCTCCTCTGAATACTGCCGTGGGTTGCCATTTCCTCTTCCAGGGGAATCTTCCTGACCCAGGGATCAAACCTGGGTCTCTGGCAGGCGGGTTCTTTACCACTAGGGCCACCAGTGTAGCCCCCAGAGCCATTGGAAGCCTGAATGATACCTCAACTCTGTGTGTGTATATATGTATGTGCATCCTGAAATAAGTTTATAATATAATCCTGTAACTTTGAAATTGTTGCTTTTCATTCTAGTTATACAAACAGTCTCAGTTTATTATTTTTTAATGTAAGGAATAAGATATGCATTTCAAATTTGTGAGAGCCTGACAATTTTTTTTTTCTTTCTATCTGCTCTTTGGCAAGGAAACAAAAAAAAGATACAGAGTTAGAGTAAGGTACAGAGGCATGTTTCCTTTGAGTGAGGCTATTCAAATTTTATGCAAAGCAATCACATTAAGCTAGTAATAGCACCCATTGTTTACTAGCTATGACTACACAATTCAGTCTGTTAAATTCTAAACTAGCAATAGAAGGTCTACACGGATATGCTGATAGGCTAAGATGCAGAATGTAAATATCTAACATATGTTTAAATCCTCTGGTAGGTGAAGACTTACTTAGAAACATAAGGAAACATTAATAAACACACACATATACAGGAAATACCCCATTTTCAGCTGCCAATTCACTCTAATATGAGTTGGAATATCATTCTAATACCACAAAGTTAAATTGCATTGCACTTCCCTTTCTCAGCAACTGGCTAATTCAATCATAGCACATAGATTTTTCATCAGTTTTTAATTTGCTTAATTTTTATGAGCTGGTGGTTTAGAAAATTTCCCATTTTTCAACTCTAAGACTGTAGGGATAAAGCCATGTGCTATTCTTTCTGTGTCATTTTCATTTTAATATAGATTTTATAGTTCATTACCTGTCAATCAGTTTTAAATGGCACAGTATTCATTTTATCATGTTCTGTAAAACTGTTTTATGCTTCTTTCAATGTCTTACATTCATTTTAGACTGAGCCCTATTTATTTCTCTGAGAGCCATAGCCATCTGTAGCTGTGCACATTTGAACTTGTATTTATTTTAGCAAATGCAATATATTGCTTTATGTAGTATATTCATTTAGGATATCTATTCAAGCTAGTGAATTCTGAGGAAGCAGAACTGTGTAAATGCTTTATCTGTGGCAAGCTATTTTATACCCTGTGTTTTTATTTGTCTCAAACTTTGAGGGATACAATTTCAAACACGACTTAAGGTACTGGCACAGTATACTTTGTCTCCTGACTATTTCTAATCTAACAAATCATACTTACATAATTAACATTCAAAGCCTTTGAGCAAACAGATGTAAATTTTGAGACTCAGAGTTTTCCCATAAATTAACACAAATATTTAACAAGTGGAAAATAGGATATTTTTTAAAATTAGAAAGTATCTTTTTCTCACATAGATTTGTTCCTTTTTTCCACCATCACATGTTTTCATCATGTGACAACTTATTCTTCACTAAATAGATATTAGCTTTATTTCTCCTCTTTTAACTAAAAATATTAAAGAGGCTTTTAATGTTAAAAAATTAGATACATCATAAGTCAAACAGGAAAATTTAGAAAAATTTCCTGAGGAGCTAATTAGTATAGGGACGACAGAGGATGAGATGGCTGGATGGCATCACAGACTCGAAGGACGTGAATCTGAGTGAACTCCAGGAGTTGGTGATGGACAGGGAGGCCTGGCGTGCTGCGTTTCATGGGGTCACAAAGAGTCGAACATGACTGAGCGACTGAACTGAACTGAACAGTTTTACTGAAGGGATTATGTTTGGACTTTTGTTCTATGAAATAATGTTAGAAATAATTTAAGAAGATATTTATGACAATCTGTTAAAGTATGCCAAAAGATTATTACCATAACAGGAATTTGTGTGGAGTGCTGGTAAAGCAACTCCCTAGAAAAGCAAAGAAACAAAATCCTAACTTGTAGCATTGGTAGATTTCCATAATGTAAATATTTCATCTCTTTTGTACTGAAAACCCAGATCAGCATACCACTGCTTCCTAAAATCTAACATAAAATTTCTTATTGTATGTGTAAATTAATTCCTATAGGATAAAGAGAATTATTTCCTCACTACTCCAGCATCCTCAGCATTTTCTTTAACCCAATAACTAATTTTTCCTTCCAGAATTCACATGACCTACTGTCTCTCATACCCTATTGCATTAGACAAAGTCAATATATTTGCCATCCTCATTTTGCTTTTCCTCACCTCTCATATATTGGATTGACATTCTCACCTCTAGTCCATGACTTTTCTTGATTTTTTGAAGTTCATTTCTAAGCTTGCTACCTCCCTGAAAATATTCCAGCTAGCTATATTTATTTTACTTACAAAGTCACTTCAGAAATTCTATGCTTTATTTTTCCTCATTCTTTTAAAATACATATCACTTTTGTATCTCAGTTCAACTAGTTTATTTTTTATAATTTTGTTATGTTGTATGTGTGTATAATAAACTAGCATTTTGTTTGAGATATTTGCATGCAGAAATATGATATATTCTTTTACCTTTGTGTGTATAATCTTTTGAAAAGTAAATGATTTTTTTCCAATAAAATTTTTTGAGTAAAGTTAATCTGCAATGTTTCAAGTGTACAGCAAAGTGATTCAGTTCCAGGTTGTTATAAGACACTGAGTAGAATTCTCTGTTCTATACAGTAAGTCCTTGTTGTTATGTATTTTGTAGTAGTATGTATCTGTTAATCCCAAACTCCTAATTTATTTATTTTCACCAGTCCCTTTGGTGCATGCATGCTAAGTTGCTTTAGTCATGTCCAACTGTTTGCTACCCCGTGGACTGTATCCCACCAGGATCTTCTGTCCATGGGATTCTCCAGGCAAGAATACTGGAGTGGGTTGCTATTGCTTTCTCCATGGGATCTTTTCAACCTACAGGGATCTTCCAGAACCAGGAATCAAATCAGCATCTCTTAAGTCTCCTGCATTGGCAGGTGGGTTCTTTATCACTAGCACAACCTGGTAACCCTGTCCCTTTGGTAACCATAAGATTGTTTTCTTTGTCTGTGAATCTGTCTCTAGTTTGTACAGTTACTTATGTAATATTTTAGATTCCACATGTAAGTGATATTACCTGGTGTTTGTCTTTCTCTGTATGACTTTCCTTACTATCATAATTTCTAGGCCCATCCATGTTGCTGTAAATAGTAACATTCATTCTTTTTTATGGCAGAGCAATATCCAATTGTGTATATATCACATCTTCTCTATCCACTCGTTCGTTGATGGACAGTTTGATTGCTTCCATGTCTTGGCTATTGTAAGTAGTGCTACTATGAACTTTGGAATGCATGAATCTTTTCAAGTTAATTTTCTCCAGATACATGCCCAGGAGTAGGAGTGTGGATCATGTGATAACTCATAACTCTAATTTTAGTTTTTAAAGGAACCTGCATAGTGTTCTTCCTAATAGATACAAGGTAATTCTTAATAATTGCCTGAACTTCTCTAAGTGCATTTTTTAGTATTGTCTTTATCAGGCTAAAAACTGTGCTGTCCATATAAATGCACTTACTAAAACATTTAGGATTCTTTTAGAACTAAAGTAATTTTATAACCTCTCTATTATAACCTTTAAGTTTCCCAGAAAAATTAATACAATTTTCAAAGAAAACTTTAACTTCCATTATTTTATTAACTACTTGATATTTTGTACTTCCTTTACTTTCTTGTTTATTGTGAATTTTATCTTTATAATTCACACTAAGTGACAAGAACACCAAATATTAATACTAGTGAAACCACAAAGTAGTATTACATGTTATTTTTTTATTCCAAAACGTACAGTGAGAACAGAATGTATCAAATATATTTGTTCACTTTTGGTTTACCCTAAGTAGATTTTTATATTTTTTACAAATGAAATATTTTCTGTTTCAAGGAACTCACATTTTGTAAAAACAGCTTGAAAAACCACTGGCCCAGAATATGTGATTGGTAGGGGAAGCTGAGAGGCTTGTAAAATGCAAATTGAGTAAGCAGTAGGAAGCAGTGTTGAGTTAGGAGAAATGCCAAAAGTATTTGGAAGCTCTTTACATCGGAGAATAATAAACACAACCACAGAAACAAAGCTGAATACATGCTCCATGTCTTTGGGATGAGTTTTTCTGTTGAGTATATAAGAACCATACAGAGAGCCAGCATCAGTAGATTTCAGCATCTGATACTGGGAATACATCAAGCCAAACGCTATAGGGAAAGATCCTGAGATTTAACAGTGCAAAGAAGCAATCAAGTTGCCGTTTTCCTTTCCTCCTCTGAAAAGAGACCACAGAGTTATGAGGACAATGTGTATGCTGATCCTACAAATCTGATTTCAAATGTTGGCCCCACCATTTACTAGCTGTGTTATCTAGGTAGGTTTTCTTGATGATATGTAGGATACTCAGCTAAATTTGAATTTCAACTTACCAATAGATAATTGTCTAGTCTAAGAAGGGCTCAAATATTGCACATTATATAATTGTACTACAAATGTACATTCATTTGATATCTTAAATTCAAATTCAGCTGGGCATTCTGTATTTTTATTTGATAAATCTTGCAACCTTATATCTAGGTGAGCTATGTAATATCTCTAAGACTCATTTATCTCATCTACAATGAAATAGCAATAACTGTAATTATGTGATAAAATTTATGATAATATACACTCAACATTAAAAAAAAAACTAAGAACATGGCATCTGGTAGCATCACTTCATACAAATAGATGAGGAAACAATGGAACAGCAACAGACTTTATTTACTTATTCATTTGATATCTTAAATTCAAATTCAGCTGGGCATTCTGTATTTTTATTTGATAAATCTTGCAACCTTATATCTAGGTGAGCTATGTAATATCTCTAAGACTCATTTATCTCATCTACAATGAAATAGCAATAACTGTAATTATGTGATAAAATTTATGATAATATACACTCAACATTAAAAAAAAAACTAAGAACATGGCATCTGGTAGCATCACTTCATACAAATAGATGAGGAAACAATGGAAACAGCAACAGACTTTATTTACTTGGGCTGCAAAATCACTGCAGATGGTGACTGCAGCTATGAAATTGAAAGACGCTTGCTTCTTGGAAGAAAAGCTATGACCAACCTAGACAGCATATTAAAAATCAGAGACATTATTTTGCCAAAAAAGGTCAATATAGTCAAGGCTATGAATTTTCCAGTAGTCATATATGGATTTGAGAGTTGGACCATAAAAATGGCTGCTGCTGCTGCTGCTGCTACTGCTAAGTTGCTTAAGTCGTGTTGGACTCTGTGCAGCCCCATAGACAGCAGCCTACCAGGCTCCCCAGTCCCTGGGATTCTCCAGGTGAGAATACTGGAGTGGGTTGCCATTTCCTTCTCCAATGCATGAAAGTGAAAATTGAAAGTGAAGTTGCTCAGTTGTGTCCAACTCCTAGCGACCCCATGGACTGCAGCCTACCAGGCTCCTCCATCCATGGGATTTTCCAGGCAAGAGTACTGGAGTGGGTTGCCATTGCTTTCTCCCATAAAGATGGCTGAGCACTGAAAAATTGATGCTTTTGAACTGTAGTATTGGAGAAACTCTTGAGAGTTCCTTGGAAAGCAAGAAGATCAGATCAATCAATCCTAAAGGAAATCAGTCCTAAATATTCATTGGAAGGACTGATGCTAAAACTAAAGCCTCAATACTTTGACCACGTGATGTGATAAGCCAACTCATTAGAAAATACCCTGTTGCTGGGAAAAATTGAAGGCAAGAGGAAAAGGGGACAACAAAGGACCAAATGTTTGGATGGCATCACCGACTCAATGGACAAGAATTTTAGCAAACTTCAGGAGATGGTGAAAGACACGGAAGTCTAGCTGCTGCAGTTCATAGGGTCACAAAGAGTCAGACATGGCTGAACAACAGTGACACACACATATTATTAAAAATACTATGTATGTACAACACCAGGTACAAGGGAGTTCTTATAATTCTTAATTAAGCAAGCTTTATTCTTGCCATGTAACTTTAAAGAGACTTTCTTTTTCTTCCCCTCCCAGCCCTACTCCTTACTTTTGATGAAATTTTGGTCAAATTCCGTCACTGTTATCAAATTATGATAGTGTTTCTTTTGTACATGTGTGCTGTGCTCAGTCACTCACTTGTGTCCAACTGTTTGCTACCCCATGTTAAAAACTAGGCTCCTCTGTCTATGAAATTTCTAAGCAAGAATACCTGTGTACTGGTGGGTTGTTATTTCCTTCTCCAAGGGATCTTCCAGACCCAGGGATCAAACCTGTGTCTCTTACATCTCCTGGGTTGTCAGGCAGATTCTTTACCACTAGCACCATCTGAGAGAGCTTCTCTAGTCAGTAAATTAAATATCAATTTTCATTTAGTAGTCTTTATACAGGGCTTCCCCTGGTGGCTCAGCAGTAAAGAATTCACATGCTAGTGCAAGAGACATGGGCTTGATCCCTGGCTTGAGAAGATCCCCTAGAGAAGAAATGGCAACCCACTCCATAGTTTTGCCTGGGAAATCCCATGGACAGAGAAGCCTAGGAAGGCTATCATCCCTGAGGTTATGAAAGAGTCAGACACGACTTAGCAAACAATAAAAGCAACATTCTGAATGTAGCTTTTGATTTAAAGTTGAGACCTTTCCTCTTCTCCAGGTTAGTCCTACCTCAGATAAAAGCTAGGTATGACATGTTTTTTTCCATCATCTATTTTTTCTAATCCTTTTCTCCTAGCTTTCAAACTATGGTTTGTGATAAAACTAAGGTATAGGCAATGGGACATAAAGAGAGGATGGGGGAAAGTCTAGGAGGAGGAAGAGGAATATGAAAGTTCTTATTTGAAAAGTTAGTGTCTATTTTGTAGATATATCCTTGATAATATCTATGTTTGAGAAGTATTTAAAGAGATTACTTGTCTCATGACTCTTTTAATAGGTTGTTTGCAACCACCAGCCTCAAAAAATTATATATCCATTTCAGCAGGTCTGACTCCTCCTTCAGTCCCTTATTACCTCTGTGCATCTTATTTTAATGGTAGGGTTATGGTCTCAACATGTAAAAGTTCGTGTTACTGAGAGAAAATCATCTAAGAAATTCAATATCTGAGGATCATTGTTTAATGCAGAACTAAATTGTAGAGAGTGCATCTTATTTTAGTTTTTATTTTGTATTTTTGGAAATGGCATTTAAAAAATGTTCTCAATTGAATGAAATATTCTTTTACTTCCACAGTGCTTTACAGTTTTCAAAAGTTTCAAACACATATTGTCATATAATCCTGTAATATAATGTAAAAATAATCCTTTTTTAAACCCCATCCCGATATTGACCCTCCCTCCTGCCCTCTTCCCACTGGTAACCTCTGGTTTGTTCTGTATATCTGTTAGTCAGCATCTTGTTTTGTTTCACTCACTAGTTGTATTTCTTAGATTCCATGTAACAGTGATATCATATGATATTTGTCTTTCTCTGTCTGACATATTTTACCTAGTATTATATTCTCTAGGTCCATCTATGTTGACAAACAGCATTATTTTGTACTTATTTATGGCTGACTAGTATTCTAGTGTGTGTATATATACATATATATGTGTGTATACACACACGTATATATATACATATATATATATACACACACACACATATATATATACATATATATATGTATATATACACACATACAGATATATATGTGTGTGTGTCTGTGTCTGTGTGTGTCTTTATCCATTCATCTGGACACAGGTTGCTTCCATATCTTGGGAACTGTAAGTAACAGTGCTATGACATTGCAGTGCATGTATCTTTGTGCTGGTGAGGATGTGGAGAAAAGGGAACCCTCCTATGCTGTTGATAGGAATGTAAGTTGGTGAAGCCACTATGTAAAAGAGTATGGAAATAGCTCGAAAATCTAAAAATAGAACTACCATATGACCCAGAAATTTTGCTTCTTTTATAAAACTGAAACAAAAAACAGAAACACCAAGAATATGCATACATCTTATTTTAAATAACATTTATTATATTTTTGTTTTGCTTAATGTTTGTCACCTATTTTAAAAGCTTAAAGCAGTGTTTATTTCTCATATTTTAATATATTTTGTCTCTGCCAAAAAGAGAGTAAGATCAGAAATACATAGACTGTTATATGATATTAATTATTTTCAGCATCCTGATGTGTACGGTTGTAGAAGTGGATGTTTCAACTTCTAGTTGGCCAGATTAAGAATTGAGGTGTTGAATTTTAAAGAATGTCAATTTAATTAATTCAGAGAAAGAGCAGGAGAAGTTGTCCCCTGAGCTGTTCTTACAACACTTATGACAACATACATATGTTTTTTTCTTCACCCAACAACCATTTTTCCCATTGACTAGATGTCCTGTGTCTGGTTTGGTTCTGACGCTAACAATGCAAATTAACCCAAGTCCCACAGGTGAAGGCCTCAGTCCCACAGACTGTCCCCATTTCAGATTCTAATCACAGGTCTGGTCAATCCAATTGTCTATCAAAGCCTCCTCAGTTTGATAGTTTGCTAGAACTTCTCACAAAACTCAGGAAGGTAATTTACTACTATGGTTTATTATAAAAGATACAGCTCAAGCCCAACCAATTGAAGATATGCACAGGGCAAGATATGAAGGAAGAGATGCTCCATGTACCCTTTCTGGACATGTGATGTGTTCACTCCCTAGAAGATATCTCAACTCCATTATAGTGTTTTTTTCTTTCTCTCTTTCTTTTTCTCTCTCTCTTTTTTAAATGTTGGTTCCATTATGTTAACACAATTGATTAAATTGTTGGCCATTGAGACTAGACTCAACCTCCCCTCTGCAAGTGGGGCTGAAAGTTCCAAACTTCTAAATTGTGAGGTTGGTTCCTGTAACAGCCAGCCCCCATTCTGAAGCTATCTAGAGTCAACTAAGAGTCACTTTATTAGCATAAATTTAGGTATGTGGAAAAAAGACTTGTTATGAATACTAGAAGATGTTCTTATCAACAAAGTCTTTAGAAGCCCTAGTTCAAGAACTGGGGACAAAGACTAAATATATGTATTTCTTATTATCACCATATCTTAGTTAGCTCAGGCTACTATAATAAAATACCAAAGACTGGGTGGTTCAAACAAGTCATTTATTTCTTAGTTTTAGAGGCCAGGCAGCATAAGATCAATGTGTTTGATGGTTTGATTTCTTGTGGAACCCTCTCGGCTTGGACTGCTGCCTTGTCAGTATGTCCTTTTAGGGTGGAGACAGATAGAGACAGAGAGACCTAGTGTCTCAACCTCTTTTTATAAGGATAAGAATCCCATCATGGAGATTTCACTGTTATGTAAACCTAATTAACTCTGCCCAACTCCAAATGCTATCACACTGAATTGAGGAGGGAGACTCAAACATTCAGTCATAACAAAATGGATATTCAATGTGTCAGGGCATAAATAAAGGTTTTTCAAATTCTCAGTTCAATCTCTTTTTTTAATCAAAACCACATAGAGAATATAGTGGAAAAATAAATAACAGATTGCCTCTTCCTTTACTACAACTCTCTTGCAAAAAGAAGAATGTTTATTGTCATTAAATATTTACTAACTAAATGGAGGCATATAAGCATGAAATTGTGAATTCATGAATGAATAAAAAGATAAGCTTGAAGTTAAATAGAAATGATTCAACTAAAATTTATTTTTAATCATGAACTATGAAGGCAGGAGGAGAAGGGGAAGACAGAGGATGAGATGGTTGGATGGCATCATCAATGTAATGGACATGAGTTTGAGTAGGCTCCGGGAGTTGGTGATGGACAGGGAAGCCTGGCCTGCTGCAGTCCATGGGGTTGCAAAGAATTGGACATGACTGAGCAACTGAACTGAATTGATAAATGCTAATTATAGGAATTGTTTTATTTACTCATATTTTAAACAATATATTCTATTATATTATACACATATACCACATCTTCACAAATATTATCTTCTCATATTTGTTCAGGTTTTTTTTTTTTTTTCCTCTTGGGTGAATTAGCTTCCTTAAACCTCAATACTAAATCCTAACTTGTTGACATCCTCCTACACATCAACTTGTCAAGTTTTAAAATGTTATCCTATTCTCCAAGGTGCCAACCAACTCATTCAAATTAATGTTGTCAGTAATTTAATGAATAAGCTTTCTACTCTAGCATCCTCAAATGCTGAATACACTTGTCATAGCAAACTTGGACCTGAACAACAAAATAATGACCTTTCTTCCATATAAAACAAGTGTGAAGGTGACATCTATAATTCATATAGCCTGATTATTATCTCCAGTAGATAAAACATATATGTTGAGCCAAGCTCAGTCTCACTAAGACCTCATTTTCTGAGTTTTTGTGACCTGTGGGTCTCCGGTTCACTCAGGAACAGAGTATTTGAGATTCTCCCATATTTACTTAGCTAAATGGATGTATCTATATGATGTTTAAGGCACTTAACAAACAGATATAATCAGCACTTAGTTTACCAAAATTGATTCAAGTTAATGGTCTAAAAGAACAAATGTGTTAGAAAAAAGTTCTTGATGTTAATACTGTATTATACAAAAGTATAAAAATGTATTAATTTAAAAATATTACATATAATTGCCATTGTATAAATGTACAGTCATCATACCTTAGAAATATCTCAGAATTATACTGTAGGTTGAAAGATTTAAAGAATTGGTACAAGTATTTGAGGCCTGAGCCATTTGAGGTCAGATCTACAAATAGAGACCTGGCCATACCTTAATATGCTTACTATTCTGAAACTAGAGAGGAATTTTAAAAAAAATTAGGAGAATAAATATTGATGCTTCAAAACTTATCAAAAAAATATTCTG
>SJYC01033267.1:0-20562 GCA_006408675.1 Madoqua kirkii | reverse complement strand
AAAAAAAAAAAAAAAAAAGATGACCAGTATAAACGCATTGAGATCCCTGGATTAAAAAAGTACTGTGTTTATGCTGGTCATCATTTTTTTTCGTCAATCAGATCTGAGTGTGATAAGAGGTGTGGGTAATGTTATCTGAGGAAGATGTGTATAAGAGACAGGTCCTAGGATACAAGGTCAATATATAAAATTCAATTGTAACTTTAATGTATTAACAATAACAATTAGATACTAAAATTTAAAAAGTCACTTACAATAGCATGAAATGCTTAGGAATAAGTTTTATAAAATATGTATAAGACTGATACAGTGAAAACTATAAAACACTGACATTAAAGAAATTAAAGAAGACTCAAATAAATAGAGATATATCATGTTTATGAATTAGAAGACTCAATATTATTCAGAAGTTGGTTCTCCCCATATTGATTATAGATTCAGTACAATCTTTTTAGGTAATGTTTGCTTTCACTTCAGGTGGACAAGATTTTTTCTTTGAGATGGTTCACCTATATGTTCTGCTGAGCTGGAATGCCAATGTTGGGTTCATTATCTCTGGAATTTATACTGCATGTAGATAGAACAATATTTTCTTTTACTGACCTTTTATTAAATTTGATATCTTGGAAGTATACTTGTCTGGGTAAAATGTTTTGTTTGGTAGCAAAGATGATACTTTAAAATTAAATTATGAGGATTTTCTGGTTTTAAATTAGGCCTCCATAGAAACCATTCAAGAAATAAAATAGGTGAGTGAGCTAGTAATAAGTATTTGAGTTCAGTTATTTCAAGGTCATTTGTTACACTAATTGCCAAAACATACCTTTATTCCTCCCTTTCATTAAACAAGTCCAGTAACTATGGTCTCAGTTGGCAGTGGTTAAGTTCATGGTGATTTAAGACTCAGGATATTTTCTTTGGAAATGAAGTTGACAAAAATGTTGTTGTCTTATTTTTTATTGCCTTGCCTCTCAAAAGGTAGTTCATAGACCAGAAAAATGGATAACCCTTGGGTGCATGGCTGACATGCAGAACCTCAGACCCTATCCCAGATCGATTCAGTTAAAATCTGCATTTTCAAATGATTCATAGGTGATCCCATGTATGTTAAAATTTAGAAGCATTGCACATCTGTTTTCTATTACAAAGCCTCCCGCCAGTCTGGGCTGGCACATTTTGTCCTGGAGAGGAATGAATAGTGAGAGGAACATCATTAAGTGTTATAATATCACTAGGACAACCTCTGTTGAGACTTAACACAGGAAATCTCCTATGACTTAAAAATTTTTGTTTTAATTTTTAATTGAAGGGTAATTGCTTTACAGTGTTATATTGATTTCTGCCAAACATCAATATGAATCAGCCCTAGGTATACCTATGTCCCTTCCCTCTTTAAACTTCCTCCCATCTCCCTCCCCATCACACCCCTCTAGGTTGTTACAGTGATCGCCAATGACTTTGATTCACTATTTTCCTTGACAAGATTTAGAATCATAACGAATTATTCTCAGTTACTGTATTATTGAGGACGTGGCTCGGTGGTAAAGAATTTGCTTGCCAATGCAGGAGATGCGGGTTCAATCACAGGGTTGGGAATGTCTCCTGGAGAAGGAAATGGAAACCCACACCAGTATTCTTGCTGGAAAATTCCATGGACAGAGGAACCTGGCAGAGTATAGTCCATGGGGTTGCAAAAGAGTCAGACACAACTTAGTGACTAAACAACAGCAAAATATATTATTAAGGTTTCCCAATTATATATATTTGGCAATATAGATAATGTAAATTTGTATATGCTTAGTGAAATCTCTATATATAATTGGGACATAGATAATAAAAATAATTTTATGACTTGCCTTCTAATTTATAAAGGAATAATAAAAAATTCCTGTATACCCTGGGTAACAGTTTACTCACTCATTTATTCATTCATCTATTTATTCCCTCATTCATTCCTTGATTATTTATTACCTACAGTGTATCAGGTGCTATGTTAAGTGCCAGGGATATGAAGTAGGGATAAAACAGCTTGAAAGGAAGGAAGTGCCATAAAGCACTGGGTGCCATGATGGTGGCATCAGCATAGTCTCAGGCTAAGGAGAAATTCTGCCTTGCAGAGGCAGTGTTTAGGAGGAGCTCAAGAGAGGAGACGCAACTTGAGTTGACTGTTGAAAGTACATTGGGGAGGGAGTCAATTTGTAGAGAAGATGATCATGTTTTTTAAAAGCCATATATTGTTAATGTCCATTCATGTGATATATTGTGTGTGTGTGTGTGTGTGTGGTGTGTGTGTGTAGAGGGTTGTGTGAATGTACAGGGGCTTTATAGACATAAAGAGAGTGTGAAAGGATGGCCATCAAAATGTGAATAGTGCTATCTCTGAGTATTGGCATTGTAGGGAAAATGAGTAGATCTAGAATTAAAATATTTCTCATTTGAAGGGTAGACAAGTTTCTTTCTGTTCCTTAATATTTAACAGTTATATACCATTTTAAGGCATCTAAAACATAGTACTTTTCTTGATTCTCATGTAAACCCTATGAATCTAGTAATATAAGTATCATTACTTTTATTTTATAGACATGAAGACAGAGGCTCATAGACTCTAGTGCCTTATATAGGGCCTCATAGACAGCAAAAATTTAATTATACTCTCCTGAATCTCAGCCTAAAAATCTTGTAGGAGTGGTCCCTGACTTGTAGTTAGCAGACTATCTGGAATCTGGTTCTAACAATATCCTATGGGAAAGCAGGGTATGCTGTGAAATAATACATCTATGTGGTCATTAGAATTTAAAGACCACTTTACATAAATTGCAGCAAACCTGTGAAATAGGTTACAATACTGTTAACCATGTGTGATGGGAGAAGAAACTGAAGCTGTATGAGGCTGATGGCCTAAAGGATGCAAAGTAAGTGTGAAGCAGCCCTGAAACTCCACATTTGTCTCCTGCTCTTTCTGTTACATCATAGTCAAGAATCTCACTAATCACTCTTAGGTCTCAGTGCCAACATGACCTAGTCTTTGAGAATAACCACTCACCCAGGATGAAGACATTTCAGAGTAGCTTTCCCTTCTTTCTTAGGATTTCTCTCTCTTCTGTCTCACTCTTTTCTGGCAAATCTTTGGATTATATGCTTATTGACATCCTGCTATATGCAAATAGCGGGTTTCCCTGATGGCACAGTGGGTAAAGAATCTGCCTGGAATGTAGGAGATACAGCAAATTCAGTTTCAATCCCCGGGTCAGGAAGATCCCCTGGAGGAGGAAATGGCAACCCACTCCAATATTCTTGCCTGGAAAATCTTTTGAACAGAGAAATTGGACATGACAGAGCAACCACGTGCATGCAAATGGCTTCCCAGGTGGTGCAGTGGTAAAGAATCCACCTGCCAATGCAGGAGATGCAAGATACATGGGTTCAGTCCCTAGGGCAGGAAGATTTCCTGGAGTAGGAAATGGAAACCCACTCCAGTATTCTTGCCTGGAAAATTCCATGGACAGGGGAGCTTGAAGGGCTACAGTCTGTGGGGTCACAAAGAGACAGATACGACTGGGTGACTGAGCACACACATGCAAATTGCTTTTTCCTCTCTCATTTGTTTTCCAAGTTTGTTGAGGGCTAGACCACATCTCATGCATCATTACTTCATCCACAGCACCCAACACAATGTCCTGCAAATGCAAAGTGCTCAAGAGAGGGCTGTTAGGTGAGCAAATGAGTGAAAGAATGAATGGGTGAAGGAACACTGTGGTGATATGCCTAAGGTCACACAGAGAGCAGTGTGAGGAAGGAAAGCTCATGGCTGCAAACCTGGAGATAAATGGATGCTGCTCAGCTTAGTAGCAAAACCTTGAGATGAAAAAGTTACAACAAATGATACCAAAAAGCCAGATTTAGATCTCTTGTCTGGATCTTGTTTCATGGATGACACCTGGCAGATTCCATATTTGGAATTCCATTTCCATACAGAATTGAAGTTTGATCAAATTTTTAATCAAAGTAGTCAAAAGGAACATAAAGCAACTGCATATGCAATGTCTGTGCTGGTATTCAGCCCCAGTGGACCATCTGTTTTGAACTCTGCCACCCAGTATATAGTAGACATTATAGAACCCAGTTAACCTTTCCAGACTTCAGTATTCCCCACAGCTGACCAGTCACGTTTGGGTGGGGTGAAGGTTGTATTTCTAGATAGTCTCTAGGGATTTTGACTTTATGCCTCCATGTATAGCCACTATTCTCTTTTTGATTCTCAAAGACTAGTTTTCTCAGATTTCATGAGTGATGACAGTGGTAGGTTTGCAGAAGTTGGAGAGTTATGAACAATGAAGTTGCTCAAAGAAAGACCGCTAGAATAACAGCTTCTTGTTGCTGTTGTGGTTTAGTTTCTATAAGTCATATCTGACTTTTGCAACCCCACGTACTATAGACCACCAGGCTTCTCTGTCCATGGAATTTTCCAGGCAAGAATACTGAAGTGGGTTGCCATTTCTTTCTCCAGGGAATCTTCCTGACCCAGGGATAGACTCCATATCCCTTGCTGTGGCAGGGTTCTTTATCACTGACCCACCAGGAAAGCCCCAAAGACTCCTGCTAAAAGTGCTGTAATTTAAAATATTTGTTCAGCAAATATATATTGAATGCATCTAGTGTGCTATGTCTTAAAACAGTTACATAAAAAACTTATAAGTTAATTTGAAGCCCTTTTATTAGGGGGCTTAATTCAAGGAAGGACATGAAAGTGAATCTTGCTCAGTCGTGTCCGACTCTTTGTGACCCCATGGACTATACAGTCCATGGAATTCTCCAGGCCAGAATACTGGCATGAGTAGCCTTTCCCTTCTCCAGGGGAGCTTCCCAACCCAGGGATCAAACCCAGGTCTCCCGCTTTGCAGGTGGATTCTTTATCAGTTGAGCCACAAGGGAGGACAGCAAGTATGAAGTCTAGATTTGGAAAAACTGAAGGCAGCCTCTGTGATTAGGATGTGGAGAGTGAGGGCAGGCTCATGCAGGATGTGGCTGAGAGACTGACCGCAGCTGACAGGACTTGTAAAATGCAGTCTGAAACTGACACTGGGGTTTAGCAACGTTGCTGGCTCCAGTGAGCTTCTCTCTTTGGAGGAGCAGTGAGACAGCAGCCACAGCAGAGCAGGTGGAGGGTCGTACAGCAGACGAAGCCATGGATGTGAAGAGAATGGGCACCATTTTGAGAAGTTTGGTTATGAAAGAGGGAGCTAGATGGGGAGGAAATTGGTTGATGTTCTTTTTTGTTTTTAATGAGAAAAGACAGAGTGAAGAGGCAGAGGTTGAAGACATAGGAGAGAGAAGGAAGGGGATTCTCATCAGTTGAGATACTAGTTGAGGCCCAGTTGAGAAGTGCTAGTTGAGGTACAGTTGACTTGCGGGATGTGGAGCACATGTAGGTAAAGGGGCACACTCTTGTATTTTAAACCCTGGACAGATCATGGGGAGGGGTGGGATTCTGAGGTTTTCTTAGTGGATTCCTGAAGAAATATGTTCCCTAGATGCCAGAGTGATCAACTTGCATGCACAGTCTACATGACTGATCACACCAATGGAGAGCTCTGAGATTATGCCAGAGCCCCACTGAGTGTGTAGCGCTGAAAGGAGTGTTGGGAAATATCCATGTGATACGCCGAGAAGCTGGAATCCTTGTTAATGTAGCTTGCCTTCTGAGAACATATAATGCTTTGTTAGGTACTAGTCTCCACTAATTTGGAGACCAAAACTCTATAAACAGAAAGTTGGCCGTAGGCTTTATAGTAAAATATGGATATTGATTGTCCAGTCTCAAACCCAGGGATTGTGTCCTGTGATGAGATGAAGGTGTACTGAGTTGTAAAGATTGTTGTTCTACAGTTTTTCCCATTTCTACCAGATGCTCCTTTTCTACTCACCCTCTCTTATTTTCCTTTTCCCAGTGATTCTTGTCCCTACTACCTGCGGAGACAGATCTCTGCTGGGCCCTGCTTGCCCATAGCCTTGAGCCAATAATTTTTATCTCAATTCATGTTATTCTCAAATCTAGCTGAATCTGTCCCAGGTCTCCCGCTTTGCAGGTGGATTCTTTATCAGTTGAGCCACAAGGGAGGACAGCAAGTATGAAGTCTAGATTTGGAAAAACTGAAGGCAGCCTCTGTGATTAGGATGTGGAGAGTGAGGGCAGGCTCATGCAGGATGTGGCTGAGAGACTGACCGCAGCTGACAGGACTTGTAAAATGCAGTCTGAAACTGACACTGGGGTTTAGCAACGTTGCTGAGCTCCAGTGAGCTTCTCTCTTTGGAGGAGCAGTGAGACAGCAGCCACAGCAGAGCAGGTGGAGGGTCGTACAGCAGACGAAGCCATGGATGTGAAGAGAATGGGCACCATTTTGAGAAGTTTGGTTATGAAAGAGGGAGCTAGATGGGGAGGAAATTGGTTGATGTTCTTTTTTGTTTTTAATGAGAAAAGACAGAGTGAAGAGGCAGAGGTTGAAGACATAGGAGAGAGAAGGAAGGGGATTCTCATCAGTTGAGATACTAGTTGAGGCCCAGTTGAGAAGTGCTAGTTGAGGTACAGTTGACTTGCGGGATGTGGAGCACATGTAGGTAAAGGGGCACACTCTTGTATTTTAAACCCTGGACAGATCATGGGGAGGGGTGGGATTCTGAGGTTTTCTTAGTGGATTCCTGAAGAAATATGTTCCCTAGATGCCAGAGTGATCAAAGTGCATGCACAGTCTACATGACTGATCACACCAATGGAGAGCTCTGAGATTATGCCAGAGCCCCACTGAGTGTGTAGCGCTGAAAGGAGTGTTGGGAAATATCCATGTGATACGCCGAGAAGCTGGAATCCTTGTTAATGTAGCTTGCCTTCTGAGAACATATAATGCTTTGTTAGGTACTAGTCTCCACTAATTTGGAGACCAAAACTCTATAAACAGAAAGTTGGCCGTAGGCTTTATAGTAAAATATGGATATTGATTGTCCAGTCTCAAACCCAGGGATTGTGTCCTGTGATGAGATGAAGGTGTACTGAGTTGTAAAGATTGTTGTTCTACAGTTTTTCCCATTTCTACCAGATGCTCCTTTTCTACTCACCCTCTCTTATTTTCCTTTTCCCAGTGATTCTTGTCCCTACTACCTGCGGAGACAGATCTCTGCTGGGCCCTGCTTGCCCATAGCCTTGAGCCAATAATTTTTATCTCAATTCATGTTATTCTCAAATCTAGCTGAATCTGTTGGAAAAGACCCTGATGCTGGGAAAGACTGAAGGCAGAAGGAGAAGAGGGTGACAGAGGATGAGTTGGTTGGATGGTATCACTGATGCAATGGATACGAGCTTGGGCAAGCTCCATGAGATGGTTGAGGACAGGGAAGCCTGGTGTGCTGCAGGCCATGGGGTTGCAAAGAGTTGGACATGACTAGGTGACTGAACAACAGCAACAAGCCAAATCTGTACTAAGGGATAAAAAGACTCTTCAGTGAACTAGGTAATCTTGCTTGATGATAACTCTAAGTTATAAAGTATAACTCTAAGTATATGCTTTCTATAATGGTTCAGACTTAATTGGCAGCAGGAGTTCCTCCGTGACTGGGTGGTGCTGACGGTCATTTCCGACTAGTCCTCAGAAGGCTCCAGAGGTCTTCCGCGTGTTCTGTTAACTCTCTCCAGTGACACTTTAAATACGGCTGAGGCCTGGATTCTATTAGATGAGCAGGAACTGGATAAGAAATCCTGCACCAGGCATATAGCTAATGTAATTACATTTACTCAGAATTCTGCTGTCTGTCTAATCTGGTCATCAACTCTCTTTTTCCAGATTTGGCATCAGCAGTGGAAAGAATAAATTAGGATGGCACTCTTTTCTGAGTGATTCACACTGCCTTTATCAAAGAGATCAATTGGTTTTTCCGTTTCTTTCTGAATATTTAGAAAATACCTTCCTCAGTATAACACCAGAATTATGTGAATAAATGAATAGATGCTACAATCACTGAATACTTAACCATGTACCATAGATTTTAATATAACACACCATAGCAGAGACTCAAAAGGATTAGCTCTAGGAATTGGCACCGAATTTAGGACTTTTTCCATGCCACAATAATTAACAAGTGACTGTGGAAGTTTGGCTACCCATGTATCTCAGACTCTATGTTGCTTTCATTATCACAGCACAATATAGCATTGGATTCTTATGAAAACATTTATTATAACTATTTTAAACAACAACCTTCCAAGTTGTCTCTTCTTACAGCCACAGAAGAAAAATAAAATATCATTGAACACCAACAAACTGCATTGAAGTGTAAAGGCTTAAATATTTTTAAGCATTAGGAAATCCAAAAGAGTTCTGATTTTTAATTTAGAATGAGATATGTTTATCTCAAAGTAGGTCAATAAGTATTTGAGAGAACCCCCTCATTTTTGCCATTTCAAGTAAAGCAAAATCTTTGTAAAGTGAAAATGAAAGGCACATTTTAAAAAATGTGACAAAGCATATTAATGTGAAATCAATGAAGTAGAGCCTATTTAAATGAAACTCAAAAACATTCCCTTTAAAATAAAAAAGAAGATGATCCTTTATCAAAATTATTATTTAATAATATTCTAGAATTTCAGGTCAATGTAATAAGACATGAAACTAGACTAATAATTAGAAAGGAAGTCTCAGCATTATTATTTTTCGATGACATTATCACACACTTATTGTATATTTTTATACATAGACAACTCAAAAGACCTGACATAAAAATTCCAGGAATTAATTTTAAAGTTCAATGAAATGGCAGAATGCATGATAATCACACCAAAAATCAACCTTTATGTCAGATATGAATTTTAATATAATAAAAAGGAAGTATCACTTACAATTGCAACCAATATTTAAAATATCCACCAAAGAACTTAGTATTGTTCATAGTATTGATAAAATAATTGTATTTTTTTAGTATTGATAAAATAATTGTATTTGTTAGTATTGGTAAAATAATCCCAAAGAAGTAGTTTAAGAAAAATGCAGATTGTCCTAGTATTGAGCTCTGGGGAGGGGTAGAGTGGTAAGGTGTGGGTAACTTCCACAACAAGAACTTGTAAGAAGTACAAAAGCAAATTTTTTCTAGACATCATTTTACTTATTCATCAAGGTTTTCCTAAGTTATAATCATGCCTAGTGGCTGTATGGTGAAAGCAGTGAAAGGGCGAATAATATATCTCAAATATATGGTTATCTGATGGTCTAGCTTGATTTAAAGACAGACTAAGAGAGAAGGAACACAGAACTGGCCTGGGAGGAATAGCTGTTGGTGTTGAGTGATATGAACAAAGCGGTTCATTAAACTATTCTGTCTATTCTTTTCTACTCTTGTGAGTGTTTGATATTTTCTGTAAAAGATTAAGCAAACAGAACTAAAAAAGTAGTTCTTAACATAAGCTCAACTAACCCACTGAGGGATTTTAGTGACTGAGTAACCGTCTTGGAATCATATACAAAATGTGTGGATGAACTTACATGGACTTTCCTAGGGAGAAGGTCGCAAACTCTGATCAGATTCTTAGGAGTCTATTTTGCTAATATCAGAGCAATTAGAGTAAATAGCTTTCCTAACTTTTAGCTGATCTTCCCTGGTACCTCAGCTGGTAAAGACTCTGCCTACAAGGCAGGAGACCCCAGTTCAGTTTTCTGGGTTGGAAAGATGCCCTGGAGAAAAGGGATAGGTTACCCACCCCAGTATTCTTGGGCTTCCCTGGTGGCTCAGACATAAAGAACTGCCTACTTTTAGCTGATCTTCCCTGGTACCTCAGCTGGTAAAGACTCTGCCTACAAGGCAGGAGACCCCAGTTCAGTTTTCTGGGTTGGAAAGATGCCCTGGAGAAAAGGGATAGGTTACCCACCCCAGTATTCTTGGGCTTCCCTGGTGGCTCAGACATAAAGAATCTGCCTGCAGTGCAGGAAATCTGGGTTTGATCCCTGGTTTGGAAAGAGTCCATGAAGGAGGGCTTGGCAACCCACTCCAGTGTTCTTGCCTGGAGAATCCCATGGACAGAGGAGCCTGGCGGGCTACAGTCCATGGGGTCACAGACACGAATAAGCACAACACAGCACAACCTTTAGCCAACCCTCTGTGAAGATTATTTTTTGCAATTGATGTTTAAATTGAAATAGGAAAATAGAGTTCTTGAGGCTATGATCTCTTGCACAGACTCTGAAGTATAAATGAGGTTTGCCATGATGATTCTTGAATCATTGTGATGTAAGAATTTGTGACTCTTAAGGAACCTAAGCCTTTATAGGAAAGCAGAGTTGGGAAAATTGAGGTGGCAGGTGAAACCATGAAAGCTGTTACAATATGCTGTAAAGTTATTAAAGCAACATAATAGTAGTGACATGTTAAATACAGCAAGTTAAAGTAACATTTTATGTCTTAAAAGAGTAATTACGGGCATTGTAAAATTAATTTCCATTTACCCTTTCTAATAGGAGAAACTTATTCATTATCCCCCATTGAGCTGCTTTCAAATTCTTTGGCTTTGCTGCTGATAATATGCATTCTAAAAAGCTCTTAGAATCCTGCCTCCCACTGCCTGGTTTGCCTCAATCTTGGTCCAAATGTTCAAGACCTTTTAAATTTTGTCACTTGAAGTTGTTGATCACCACCCCCCAAGTCAACAGTGTTCTAAATACAAATAGAGTGAAATAGCACTTAAAAATGCTTTAATACCCTCTCTTATTTCTAGAACTTGGGTCTGTGATGACTTTTTTTTCTCAGCTTCCAATAAATCATAGGGCTTCCTTGTTGTCTTTGACAGTAAACAATCTGCCTGCAATGAGGGTATGGTTTCGTTGAAAAACTTCTATTCTGTCATTCACTTTGTCACTATTCTTTTTATAAGTAAACCCACTACAGTATTCTTGCCTGGAGAATCCCACGGAAGAGGAGCCTGGTGGGCTGCAGTCCACAGGGTCGCAAAGCGTCGGACACAGCTGACCAACTATGCTGCTACTACTACTATTTTTAAAAAATGAACAAAAGCCCAAGAGTACAGCTGTGATGATGATAATGATTAGTAATAATTATTCTGTGCTAGAGCATGTCCTTGGCATGTATTAACATGCGCAATTCTTGTGTCAGCCTTACAGGTAGTATCAAAAAAATTATCTAAAACTTAAAAATATGTAAAAGAGCAACATCTGTATACACATGATGGATTCATGTTGATGTATGGCAAAACCAATACAATATTGTAAACTAATTAGCCTCCAATTAAGATAAATAAATTTATATTTAAACAAATAAATAACACTTAGAAATATGTAAAAGAAATCAGTGGTGTTTTTCCAAGGCCTTGCTGGGATTGCACGTTTGATTTACTACTGCCTGAGTAGACTGTTTTACACTTTACACTGGCAGAAGTTAACTTGTAGATTTGTGTTGAGATGTAACTTGAGATTTCTATTGGATTGGTGGTCTAGGGATGTGAGGATAGTGATGATCCCAAAGGTTATGGCTTATTGTCCTCTTCACTTCACTTTAGTCACTCTGTCATGTCCAACTCTTTGTGACTCCATGAACTGCAGTATGCCAGGCCTCCCTGTCCATCAACAACTCCCAGAATTCACCCAAATCCATGTCCATCGAATTGGTGATGCCATACAACCATTTTATCCTCTGTCGTCCCCTTCTCTTCCTGCCCTCAATCTTTCCCAGCATGGGGTCTTTTCCAATGAGTCAGCTCTTCGTATCAGGTGGCCAAAGTATTGGAGTTTCAGCTTCAATATCAGTCCTTCCAATGAACACCCAGGACTGATCTCCCTTAGGATGGACTGGTTGGATCTCCTTGCAGTCCAAGGGACTCTCAAGAATCTTTTCCAACACTATAGTTCAAAAGGATCAATTCTTCGGCACTCAGTTTTCTTTACAGTCCAACTCTCACATACATACATGACCACTGGAAAAACCATAGCCTCAACTAGATGAATCTTAGTTGGCAAAGTAATTTCTCTGCTTTTGAATATGCTATCTAGGTTGTTCATAACTTTCCTTCCAAGGAATAAGCATCTTTTAATTTCATGGCTACAATCACCATCTGCAGTGATTTTGGAGCCCCCCAAAATAAAGTCTGACAGTGTTTCCACTATTTCCCCATCTATTTCCCATGAAGTGATGAGACAGGATGCCATGATCTTCGTTTTCTGAATGTTGAGCTTTAAGCCAACTTTTTCACTTTCCTCTTTCACTTTCATCAAGAGGCTTTTTAGTTCTTCTTCACTCTCTGCCATAAGGGTGGTGTCATCTGCATATCTGAGGTTACTGATATTTATTCCAGCAATCTTGATTTCAGCTTGTGCTTCCTCCAGCCCAACATTTCTCATGATGTACTCTGCATATAAGTTAAATAAGCAGGGTAACAATATACAGCCTTGACATACTCCTTTTCCTATTTGGAAGCAGTCTGTTGTTCCATGTCCAGTTCTAACTGTTGCTTCCTGACCTGCATACAGATTTCTCAAGAGGCAGGTCAGGTGGTGTGGTAGTCCCATCTCTTTCAGAATTTTCCACAGTTTCTTGTGATCCATACAGTCAAAGGCTTTGGCATAGTCAATAAGTATTAACTAATTTTGTTTCTAATCTGCCTCTTATGCAAATCTTTGCTAAATTGCCGATAAATGCCTACTTTCTTAAATGCCCTTTGGTCCAGTTTTAATATCTTACTTTTCCCTTGTTAAGTAATGAGTTAACTAAAACTTTAGACATATTCATTTTTAAAAAACCTTTTGAAAGTCATTCTCTAACACTAAGCATTTGCACTATAATTTTCTAATGATTGTATTGTGTGGACTACAGCTAGTTTACTCAATATATTCTCCTGCCCAAGGATACTGATGTTGCTGCTAATATGTTTCCTTTTGAGAAAAAAATGCTGTATAAGAAGGAGTCCTAGACCATTTGGTCAGAAAGGTAAGAAGAGAGCTAATACAATGCCATTTTCATTTCAGGGCCTTCCCTTTACTGTGCACACTCCTGAGCACACACACACACACACACACACACACACAGACTCCCCAACCTGCAGGCTATAGGAAGAGCCATCCTTACACTCTAACTACTGGCCCCCCAGAAACCATGTGGAGTAGTTACTTATGTCCTCAGCTGCTGCCCTATTTCTCCCACCTTCAACTCTTCATATGCTGTTGGTAGTGTTAGTTGCTCGGTTCAGTTCAGTTCAGTTCAGTCACTCAGTCATGTCAGACTCTTTGCGACCCCATGAATCACAGCACGCCAGGCCTCCCTGTCCATCACCAACTCCCGGAGTTCACCGAAACCCATGTCCATTGAGTCAGTGATGCCATCCAACCATCTCATCCTTTTTCGTCCCCTTCTCCTCCTGCCCCCAATCCCTCCCAGCATCAGAGTCTTTTCCAATGAGTCAACTCTTCGCATGAGGTGACCAAAGTACTGAAGTTTCAGCTTTAGCATCATTCCTTCCAAAGAAATCCCAGGACTGATCTCCTTCAGAGTGGACTGGTGGGATCTCCTTGCAGTCCAAGGGACTTTCAAGAGTCTTCTCCAACACGACAATTCAAAAGCATCAATTCTTCGGCGCTCAGCCTTCTTCACAGTCCAACTCTCACATCCATACATGACCGCAGGAAAATACTACTATTTTAAATTGAATTTGGAGCATTCACATATTATCAAATATTTTGCCATTGAAAAATTGAACTTTGAAAGCTTCTTTTGCATAAATTGATTGAGAAATATCAAATCTATACTGAATTGACTTCACTAATTTTGTAATTGAAGTACTTAACTTCCCAGGTGGCTCAGTGGTAAAGAATCCGTCTGCCAATACAGGAGGCATGAGACAAGGGTCCGATCCCTGGGTTGAGAGGATCTCCTGGAGGAGGGCATGGCAGCCCACTCCAGTATTCTTGCCTGGGAAATCTCATGGACAGAGGAGCCTGGCAGGGTACAGTCTGTGGGGTCGCAAAGAGTTGAAAGACTTTTCACCCATATGGAATTGACTTCACTGATTTTCTATTTGAATTGCTTAATATCACTGATGCAAAGTGTTTTCTAAGTTCTCCTGCCAATGGAGCCTATACATGTGTGGTTATTACTTCACTTTTCATATGTGCACAGGAAACTCTAAATGAATACAATTAGTTAAGAACATTTTAATTATGACCCTGAGTCAGGCTTTACTAAATATTCAAATATATGTATGTGCACAGAGGGAGTTACATGTTTACATGACGATTTCTGTAGAGAGGCCTGCAAATTTGAGATGTCACAGAATTTAAAACTGGTTGTGAATTAAACCCTACTTAAAATGGCATTAAGTGAGGTGCCTTTTCTTTTTGAATATTGACTAATGAGAATTATTTGAAAAAAACCAACCAGCTGAAGCCTACTTACCTACTTGTGGAAATCTTCCAATGTGTAAGTAAATGTCAGAAATATTGATAGAATGTTGTTTTATTTTCCTTTTGTAGAAATTGGAGAGCTAAAGCTTGATGCTAAAAGAACTGTTTCACAGGTTTTTTTTTTTTTTTGGAGGCTATATATATTTATATATATTTTTAAACTCATTTTCCTGGGAGATAGCCTCTGAGAAGCATTTCCTTATTTAGTTTTACAGATTGTCACAGACTGTCATCTAATCATCTTCATATCTTTTTCTGAAAAAGGAAAATACATTTAATCTTTGAAGCAACACAAAACCTATGATGAATTGCAAATGGCCAGCAATTCAGTTCAACTTTGATTTTTGAAAGGCATCCTTACTTTGTCTTTCTATTCTTCCTCCCTGTTGGGTTGTCATTTCATTGTTTTCACTTCTGTGCTAATTTTAAATGAAGTGTGCAATCGTCTGTGAAATACTTTGTATTAAAGCTGTATGAAATATTTCTTTCTTGCTGCATCCTTTCAAACTAATTCTCTATTTCAGATTGAAATTAGTATCTATCCCCTTCCATCCTGCCTGGGTCAATGCCTCTTTGCCTATTCAATTTAGAGTTCTAAACTTCATTTGACTTTTCCTACAGCTTCTATTTTCTCAAAACATCTGAATTTACTACTTGTTTCACCATTGCTTATTCTCCTGTTCTGTGACTTGATAGGAGTTAGATTAGTTGATTTTTATATTCTATTTAGATAGAAAGGACAGAAGGATGAAAGGAAGGAGAGGAAGGGAGAAAGGAAGTAGCAGGGAGGAGAGAAGGTAGGAAAAGTGATAAAAGAAAGAAGAAAAGGTGTAGTTGTGTATTCTGAATTATGGAAACAGATATCTGTAATGTATTATGCTATTAGACCAGAAGTTTATGCCTCCCACTCTCCACCCCCATTACCTTTAGAGTATCTTCTTAATTTATTTCCATTTGAATTATCAGGACCTCAGTACCATTAAGAAAGGGTACCCAAGGAGCATACCTGGTCATGAGTGAATTGTGGTTGATAGAAATGCCTACCTCAGAATTATCTACATTCTCATTCAGTGTTTGGGAATCCTGCAGTCACCCATACCATCTGGTGGTGGTGCTTTAAATTCACTTGGAACCCAGATGTAGTCTGTATGAAACCTGTGCCTGTTTGTCTCAGCAGGGCACCCTATGCCTCTCTACAGGCTTTCCTGGTGGCTCAGATAATAATGAATTTGTCTGCAATGCAGGAGACCTGGGTTTGATACCTGGGTTTGGAGGATTCCCTGGAAAAGGGAACAGCAACCCACTCCGGTATTCTTGCCTGGAGAATCCCATAGACAGAGGAGCCTGGCAGGCTACAATCCATGGGATTGCAAAGAGTCGGACATAACTGAGCTACTTACACAAACACACCTCCCTACAACACTTTCCACACCCTCTTCACACATTCCTTTTATTGATCTGATGACACCAAGAAGCTTCAGGTCTAGTGTCTAAGGGGTGTCACAGATCCTACAACTGAGCCCTCATTCAGGAGCAAGACTAATAAGGATCATCCCTGCTGGTTATTGCCAGAATGGTCCTAATGACTTGACTTAGGAGCTCTCATTCCATTGGATTCCAAATGAATGATGCTCTGGCTACCCATGTTTCACAGAGAATAACAATGAAATGTGAACTTTTGCCTGTCAGTGGTTAGACTCTGTGCTGCCTTAAATCTAGAGCACCCCAGGGCACTGAATGTGATGGCAGACTTCCTTTATCCTTTGTGCCAGCCATTGGCACTAAAGCTTATCTCCCCGATTCCTCCCCAGGCTCCACACTGTACATCAGGCAGTCTTCCTATGTGTCTGTGCCATTTCTTATGGCTTATAAAATAGCTACTTCACAGTGCCAAATGGGCTTTCATATGGATTTTCTCTCTTGTTGTATAGTAATAGCCTCCTTTCCTATGTGGGTCTTAAGCATGTCAGACAAGGGCAAGACAATCCTTTAGCAAATGTGGCAACTCTTCTGGTTCCATAAATGAGCCTTTTGTCTGTCCTGCTAGTGGAATATGGAGGAGAAGAGGCAGAGATGTAGTCATCACTGGAGATTACGTTCTAGGAGAAGTGATTATAGCCTAAAATATTTAAGAGGAGAATAAATAATTGGAAGCTGTATTGGTCCTTGTTTACACTGTAAGATTATCAGTGATAAATTTCACATAGTAGAGAACTAAATTAACATTCATAATTTCCCCTATAATCTGAGTAAGACTTGCATTTGTTGCTATCATTAATGGAACAAAATTACTGTCTTTGAGACTTCTTGAAATCCATTATTTCTGGAAGTACAGTGGAGGGAGCAATCATAAAAAATCATGGCCCTAGCATTAAGTGTTTTGAGAGAACTGCTGAGGGATGGAGATCTGTATTGTTATAATGCAATCGGGTTCCAAGACTCATGTTGTAATAAGAGCATTGCTACCTTTTTCTCATAATGGAGATAGGAAAATTAGTAAAAAATGGTACACATGTTAATAAATAAGGTAAAGAAATAGTTGTTCTTGCACTTAATGTGAAGAGATGGCTCTTGGGTAGTATGAAGAATCTCCATCTGTACTAGTAAAACAGAAAAGCAAATAGGCAATTACCTCTAATCATTATTGTCCCATTATTCTAAATCCTCTAAATTGATAAATTACTATACTACATATGGGTCCCATAAATTTTGTAATATTTTTAAAGTCAAAGTGTATTTATTGATAGGGGCTGCATACAGTATGGCATCATCGACAGTTTTATATGCTATGAATATCACACATTTGATATATCCTCAATCATATTTTTTTCTTCTGGTTTGACTGGTAGTCAGTAATACTAGAAACTCAGTGGATTTGGCATGGCCCTAGGCACTCTAGTGGCTCAGTGGTAAAGGACTTGCCTGTCAATGCAGTAGCTTCAGGTTCAATACCTGGGTTGGAAAGATCCCCTGGAGGGGAACATGGTAACTCACTCCAGTATTCTTGCCTGAAGAATTCCATGGACAGAGGAGCCTGGCAGACTACAATCCATGTGTTTGCAAAGACTTGAACAGGACTGAAGCAACTTAGCATGCACACACCTAGGCATTCCAGATAATCCTGTCTCCTGAGAAGGATCATACTGAATCTGAAATATAGTATTTCTGTTGGCCATTAACATTTTTTTAAAAATTATCACTCTTATTAATGGTCAAAAGAGAACTAGAATTTCATTAGGAGCTGTTGATCTTAGAGATGCCCACTATGTTAATTTGCTTAAAATTTGATTTTTAGTTTAATTCACTTTGTCACTGTTAACATCTTTCTGTTTTCATATAGATGTCAATAATTGAGTGATTTGAAAAATTATCATTTGAGAAATATATAGATATCTAGTTTTCATGGTAAACATTTTGTTTTTTACTGTGCATAGCACAATTTTTTTTCATTCCTTTTGCCCTTTCTGGTTGGATCTAACACTAGATGTATTGATTTGTTACATCAAGTAAACATTTTCTGTGGATCAAAAAGAAAAAAAGAACAATAACTAGAACCTAGAACAATGTCAATATACACTGAGAACTTAACATGTTCAGGGATGGTATAAGCAAAGAGTAAAACCTAAATATGAATAATGAATTAAATTTGTCTTTATTATAATGCAATGTTTATGCTGCTTGGTTATATATTATGATAAGTCAGAAAAAGTAGAAAATTTTAATGCAAGAAAATAGTTATGCTACTTGGAATCAATAGTATTCCTTTTTTTCTAAATTGTGAAGACTTCCTGCTGAGGACACTCTAACCAAGCACACATTTTCTGTTTTTGTTTGTATTTATTTTATCATTAAAAAAGAGATATTTTAAAACATATTTGACTCAGGCACCATTAGAGATAAGAAGAGAGAAGGAAATTATGGGGTGGGATATAGAGTTTCCACAGGAGGCTAGTTTTCTATGCTTGGAATATAAATAAACAGCAAGAGAGGTTCTGAGGTTTGGCAGTACAAATTACAGTCCTTCAGTTGGATCCTTGAAAGGAACCATCTGGCAGTGTTAGCTGTGTGGAATCTGAGCAATTGATTGTATTGCATTAAACCTGATAACCAAAAGTTGCCTCTATTTTTGTATTGGTAACTTAAACTACAAATACTTGTAGTATGTATCTGATTTACAGAGTCTTGATCGTATTCCTTTCTCTCAATGAATCCATGAATAGTTACAGGAACACTAGGATTTCCTGAGCTTCTCTTGTGGGAAGCATTGGAAAAAGGTTGGCCAGAATTACTCTACTGAGATGATCATACAGTAAAGAATCATCTTCAAATGAAGATGTGGAAATTGAGTGGAAATTTGGAATAGAGTGAGAGGGCGGATTGTAATAAACCAAAAATATGATAGATAAATGCCAAAGAGTACAACTTAGTTTAAGTACAGAGTTTAATTTTAAGAGACCTGTTGTATACTATTAACATGTTTTGTCACGGGCTTTGGTAAATTGCTTTATCTTTTTGAATTTATGATTTCTCTTGAAAGAAGAGGGCTACAAGGGTTGAAGCAAATGCTATAAAAGGTAAATTCCACTTTTAAAATGCAATTTGTTCTATGTCACCCTTTCAAGCTTTTGCCTGATATTTTCCAAATCCATTCTTGTTTATCACATAATGTCAACAAAATGAGCTGAAAACTTAAGATTGAATTTATGTAGACTGAAGAAACATCAATGCAACTTCAATGAAAGGTAAAATCTTGCTTGCATATGCTAATGTGAACAGAGTGAATGACTTCTGATTCCAAGATGCAGGATGTTGTTCCATCTGAATGAAAAACATCAGAAAATTCCTTCAAGAATTCTTTATTTTTGTTATTTCATAAAGGAAGTCAAAGAATTTTAGAGTTGTATAAAAGAAAGTTCAAGATCCTGACAAGCACTGTATTCTTTAATAACCACTGCAGACTATCTGGATATTATTATTTTATATTACAATTAATAAATTTTGTTCAATATGTTGATGTAGCATGAGTGCCTAGTATATGAAAAGCTGTTAGTTGCTGAGTTGTGTCTGATGCCTTATGACCCCATGGACTTGTAGCCTGCAGGCTCCTCTGTCCATGGTATACTCCTGGTGTGAATATTGGAGTGGGTAGCCATTCTCTTTTCCAGGACATCTTCCTAGTATATAGAAACACTCAATATATACTTGGGAATAAGTGAATAAATGCATTTGAAAGAGTAGATCAACAAATTGTTAAAATTTTAATTCAGTCACATATTCTGGAGATAGAGCCATACAATTTGAAAGCATTTTGGTATTAGATTGATATTCAGTTTCATCTGGATGCTTTCCAGCATGAGAACTTCAGAATGATTGCTCTTTGTACAACCATTAAGAAAAAAATTCATTTAGGAAGTACTTAATAAAAATATTATAGGTGATGGGAAAATGAAAATAGTACTGTTCTTTTTGCAATATGAATAGCATGAACTATGTACAGGAACTAGTCCCTAGAAATTATTCTGAGATTAAAAAGCAGATCAAGGAAGTCATTGGCAACACCTGTGATTTCTTACAGGAAAGTTTGTCATTATGGATAGACCAAGCCAAGAAGCATGAGAGCAGATGGTGAAATGCCAAGTATGAAAAACTTCATGTCTCTCTCTAGTATCCTAAGCACATACGGACTTGGATATAGACCAACACTGACTACTGTGGGCCCACTGAGGAGCAAAAATTATCCAGCAATCATCACAGTGAGAAATAGAACCCTGGAGAGAAACTTCAACACTCCAGCCATCTCTATTACAAATCCATCACGGTCTCTTGAAAGCCATTTGGAAGGCAGGGAACCTACCAGCGCATTTACTTAAAGTTAGCTTCATCTCTGAAGAAGGCTCTAGAAGAGCTATTCAGAGCCTTCCCCTTTTTCTTTCTAACTTTCCTATTGATCTATCTCAGTAGGTTAGTTGGGGATTTAATAAGATAGTTAAATAAGATTACTTGGAAAGATATGAAATGCTATTTGAGCTATTCAGTTCAGTTCAGTTGAGCTATTATACTATTTTTATTATCATAAGTTAAAAATAACCTAACAGTACCAAAGCTTTTCAAATTGAAGTCA
>SJYC01033266.1:0-13190 GCA_006408675.1 Madoqua kirkii | reverse complement strand
AATGAGATATTTCTATTTTTTAAATCATTTCTAATGAGTCACAACTGATTTAAGAGATTATATTGTTTTGCTATGTTTTTCCTCTCTTGTTCTATTCCTTTTTATGTATTTATATTTCATTTTTTGCATTTTGCTTATTCTTTTTCGATTCTTAAAGATTTTAAAAGTTGTATCCTCAGATCTACTTATCAATATAGAGGAGCAGCTGTGATGATGACCTAGTCCATAATTTTGAAAAGGAAACACCTAATATTTGCTTTGGGTGTTTCTTTATCCCTGAGCTTTGTGCTGGAATTTATTTTTGAGACAGTGATTGTGGACACTTCCAGGGCTCACTTCATTGATTTTCCTTCTCTCAGGGACCATGAGAACTGTCATGTTCAGTATTTGAAAATTATTGTTTCAAATATTTTGTCTGCTTTCTAGTTTCTAGGGTGGACAAGCAAGTTTATTCCTGTTATTCCATTATAGCCTAAAACATATAATTTTCAAAATAGTTTATATTTCTGGTTTCTTGGGATGTAGACATCTGGTACTTCATTGTATAAAAGAATTGCTTATTTGGGGGTGTTCTCGTCACATTCCTCATCCTAAAGAAACTTTTAATTTTGGGAGTCTAGCTAATTTCTGGTTTACAACTACTTGAATATATATACCATCTAGTCAAGGCTATGGTTTTTCCAGTAGTCATATATGGATGTGAGAGTTAGACCATAAAGAAGGCTGAGCACCAAAGAATTGATGCTTTTGAATTGTGGTGTTGGAGAAGACTCTTGAGAGTCCCTTGGACTGCCAGGAGATCCAACTAGTTCATCCTGAAGGATCAGTCCTGGGTGTTCAATGGAAGGACTGATGCTGAAGCTGAAACTCCAATACTATTGGCTGATACTCCAATACTTCTGTGAAGAACTGATTTATTGGAAAAGACCCTGATGTTGTAAAATATTGAAGGCAGGAGGAGAAGGGGACGATAGAGGATGAGATGGTTGGATGGCATCACTGACTTAATGAGCATGAGTTTGAGTAGACTCCGGGAGTTAGTGATGGACAGGGAGGCCTGGCATGCTGCAGTCCATGGGGTCTCAAAGTGTCAGGCTCAGCTGAGCGACTGAACTGAACTGAATATATATATACAATTAAAATCACAGTTTTTCTGTATGTCAGCCATATTGTACAAGTTTGACTCATAGTACAGTGACTGTTGTTCAGCTCTCTTTCATTTTTTTTTCTTATAATGCCTTTTAAAAAATTTTATTTTTACTTTATTCTACATTACAATACTGTATTGTTTTTGCCATACATTGACATGAATCAACCTCATGTGTACATGAGCTCCCAATCCCGAAGCCCCCTCCCACCTCCCACCTCTCACCCCATATCATCTCTCGTTTTTCTTACTTGGCTTTATAAGTTTTCATTTTTACTCACTGATTACTTAAATATTTGTTTTAAATTATGAAATTCATGTTCTATAATGTTATTTTTCATCAATTTGAAATGAGTTGAGATGTGATTCACTTCAATTTTTATAAAAACTAAATATGTGCATAAAAAGAATGTGTATTTTCAGACGTAGTTGCAGTTCTCCATGGCTCAGTGGTAAAGCATATACTTGCAAGTGCAGGGTTAGGAGAATCCCCCAGAGGAGAAAATGCAAACTACTTTTTATTCTTGCCTGGGACATCCCATCTACAAAGGAGACTGGTGGGCTCCAGTCATGGGGTTGCAAGAATTGGACACTACTGAGTGACTGATCACACACATAGACGTCTATGCCAGCAAGCTCAAACAAATTTATTGTTTAAATTGTTTAAGTATTTTCTATATTTACTTAAACATATCACACATATACATATTTTATGATTGTATATACATATTTTATGATTGTGTATACAGAGATAAATTATTAGAAATAATATAGCGATGTGTAATATCATTTCTACATACTAGTTGTAGAGAACTTACCTGCCAATGCAGGAAGCATAAGAGATGCAGGTTAAATCCCTGGGTCAGAAAGATCCCTTGGAGGAGAAAATAAAACTCATTCCAGTGTTCTTGGCTGGAGAATTCCACAGATAGAGGAGCCTGGTAGAGTGCAGTCCCTGGGAACTTATTGAAAGTGAAAGTCACTCAGTTGAGCCTGACTCTTTGTGACCTCATGGGCTTAAAGTCCAGGAAATTCTCCAGGCCAGAATACTGAAGTGGGTAGCCTTTCCCTTCTCCAAGGGATCTTCCCAATCCAGGGATTGAACCCAGGTCTCTCACATTGCAGGCAAATTCTTCACCAACAGAGCCACAAGGGAAATCCAAGAATACTGGAGTGGGTAGCCTACACCTTCTCCAGTGAATCTGCCCAACCCAGGGATTGAATCAGGGTTTCCTGCACTGTAGGCAGATTCTTTATCTACCCAGTGAGCTATTAGGGAAGCCCTTGGGACTTATTAGTTGATGCCTTTATTTTATTGATATTGACTTATATTTATTTTTTAAAATTCAGTGTGAATTACTGGCCTAGCAATTTTCAGGTTTTCTGATGTTGAAATATTTCCATCAGAAGCTATGGTTTTTCCTCTATCTACAGTCAAATTGTAGTTGAGTTGGAGTTGGTGATGGACAGGGAAGCCTGGCGTGTTGCAGTTCATGGAGTCACAAAGAGTTAGATAGGACTGAGTGACTGAACTGAACTGAACTGAACTGGACAGTTAAGTGGACTCTCACAAGCTTTGAAATGAAATTAGCCACTTAAAAGTTGTGCTATTATTTCATAATATTTATCAGATTATTTCTCCTTTCCTTTCATGAACTATTTTGGAGTTTGTTTCTGTAGGTTTCAAATATAACTGGATTTCCCCCCTAAGTTTGAATATTTTATTTCAGAAAACACAATAGCTAACAATTATATTCATGTTGTGTTTTTACCTAACAAATTACAGAAGCATACCAACTATTCAGTCAGTAATACAACACTATAAGATAGTTAAAGCAGATAAAATTAAATTATTGTTAATGAAATTTTGGGCTCAGAAAGCTAGGGAATACTAAGCATCATGAAAGTGAAACACACCTAGTTGTGTTCAACTCTTTCTGACCCCATGGACTGCATAGTCCATGGAATTCTCTAGGACAGAATCCTTTCGCTCCTCCAGGGTATCTTCCCAATCCAAGGATTGAACCCAGGTTTCCCACATTGTAGGTGGATTCTTTACCAGCTGAGCCTCAAGGGAAAGCCAAGAATACTGGAGTGGGTAGCCTATCCCTTCTCCAGTGGATCTTCCCAACCCAGGAATCAAACCTAGGTCTCCTACACTGTAGGAAGATTATTTACCAACTGAGTTATGAGGGAAGTAAGCAACATGACTAGGACTTAAATGCACTTATTTTTACCCTAAACTTGGATTTTTCTTTCTTTCCAGTATGAAAAGCATAATTCAAATGTTACACTTTTCTTTCATACTTATATATAGAAAACACAATTGACTGACACAGCTTCTAACATGCAACGTTGTAATACCAATACATACAGAGTCATATTCTCAATCTTCTGTTCAGTCTTAATAAGTGCCCCTCACCACTTCCTCATGGTCTTTTAATGTTCGTAGGCAAGACAGCATGACTCTGAATTATTAGAATCTCATGCTGTATTGCACTTATTATGAATTATATTTATTAAAATTAACTAAAGCATGAGAAAAGTTATTTATACAACTCTAATTATTTTCAACTCTATAAATGTTAAGATTTTTAAGTGTATTTCAAAGAATTTTGATATTTAGAAATGATAGACTTTTAGGTTTGTTAAGCAAAAACTCTTAGAGCAAGAACTTATTTCAATCACTTTCATTTCTGGTCTATTATCTGAAGAAATCACCATTAGCATTTTGTTTGTTCTCTAAAATGCTGAATGTGTTAATTACAAATCACCTACATAAGGTAAAATAATGTTGACTGTGTTTTGAAAAGTTTTGTTATGTGGGTCTTGTGGGATTTTAGAAAAAAGTAAAAATATGTTGTAGTGACATGTACATTGATTTTATGGTCCAGGCCTTGGCTTTAAGTGTGCCTTTACCAATGTGACTAGATGACCTTAAGATTTATTTACTCATAGGTAAGATTTATTTTGGAGAAGGAAATGGCAACCCACTCCAATATTCTTGCCTGGGAAACCCCATGGACAGAGGATCCTGGCCAACTACAATCCATGGGGTCACAAAAGAGTCAGATACAGCTTAATGACAACACAGCAAGATTTGTTTACTAAGTTTCATTTACTCATAGGTAAGATTTCTAAATCTAACTAAGGTAAACATTTATAAATAAGTATTAAAATGAAAGCAATACATCCTATCAATAGAAATGTTGATATCTTTTGCTTTATACAGCCATCTTGATCTTGGCATTACCATATACCACTCAATGTATCGTGTAGAAGATAGTGATGAAACTTCAAGAGTGCCAGCAAGCTTCCCATGTCAACCTACACTTTCAGCTGATGTCACCTGATGACTAGTAATCATTAGAGCTTCATCTTTTTGTCTTATATTTGCTTCCCAGTTAAAATGTCATTAAATAGAGAGTGTTAAGCTATTATGAATCATTTATGCCACTGTGTGAATGCAGAAAAAGAGAAATCGACTTTTGAGGAAGAAGTGAGCTACTTTGGATCTTATTGCCCCAAGCTGGAACATGTGTATTGAGATTAGATATCATGTTAAAGACTGTTTTTGGTCTTAGGTTATAAGAGACTTATTAAGAGGGAAAATTTGACAAAAACCTTTGCAACAAATAATGCCTCTGTAAACTGAATGGCACTGAAAATATTAACCTTAATAAAAGCTATGCATGCATGCTAAGTCATGTCAGTCATGTCCAACTCTTTGCAACCCCATGGACTATAGCCCAACAGGCTTCTCTGTCCATGAGGTTCTCCAGGCAAGAAATTAAAGTGGGTTACCATTCCATCCTCCAGGGGATCCTTCCCACCCAGGCACCGAACCCACATCTCTTATGTCTCTTGCCTTGGCAGGTGGGTTTTTACCAGCACCACCTGGGAAGAGCCCCATAAAAAAGATATATTTGACATCAAAACTACATCATAGAAAAGAGTGCAAAAATCATATTAATATTTGGATGTTATAAGAACATACCTGTGATGTGGAAAAAAGTTCCTCTGAAAGTGAGATTCAGATGTTAAAACCTGACAGGCATCCTTTGGAACAATCAGTGAACAAATTATTTTGATTCATAAGAATGTGATGTACCATGAGCAGGGGCAAAGGATGGGAAAAAATCTGGAAAGAGAGTCAGCAAAACATGCAGTCATTTCTGAAGGAAAATATTGCTGCTGAAAGAACTGAAAAATTTCACATTTGGCACCAAATGTAAAAGAAACAGCAACAGAGCATAAATGCTTGTATGTGTTTATGTGGATGTATAGTGAATAGTGAAAGGCACTCAGTCATGTCCAACTCTTTGTGACTGTATAGTCCATGGAATTCTTCAGGTCAGAGTCCCAGAGAGGGTAGCCTTTCCCTTCCCCACCCAGAAATTGAACCCAGGTCTTCCACATTGCAGGCAGATTCTTTATCAGCTGAGCCACAAGAGAAGCCCAGGAATACTGGAGTGGGTAGCCTATCCCTTCTCCAGCAGATCTTCCCAACCCCAAAATCAAACTGGGGCCTCTTGCATTTCAGGCAGATTCTTTACCAACTGAGCTACCAGGAAAGCTATCAGGGAATATTAGGTATTTAATATTCCTATGTGGATGTAGGGGGGCTTTATCAGAAAACTAGAGAGATGATGGGCCAGGATATAGAGAAGAAATGAAGCTTACAGTTTGCTGGTGCTAAATCAAAAAGTCAGTTGTTGTTCAGTCAATGGGGATCCTAAAATGTTCCTTTGGTCTCTGTATGCATATTTTAATTATAATGATACTATTACTAATTTAATAATATTAGTAGCAATAGTAAAGTAATGCTCAAAATTCTCAAGCCAGACTTCAGCAATACATGAACCATGAACTTCCTGATGTTCAACCTGGTTTTAGAAAAGGCAGAGGAACCAGAGATCAAATTGCCAACATCTGCTGGATCATGGAAAAAGCAAGAGAGTTCCAGAAAAACATCTATTTCTGCTTTATTGACTATGCCAAAGCATTTGACTGTGTGGGTCACAATGAACTGTGGAAAATTCTGCGAGAGATGGGAATATCAGACCACCTGACCTGCCTCTTGAGAAATCTGTATGCAGGTCAGGAAGCAACAGTTAGAACTGGACATGGAACAACAGACTGGTTCCAAATAGGAAAAGGAGTATGTCAAGGCTGTATATTGTCAGCCTGCTTATTTAACTTCTATGCAGACAGAGTACGTCATGAGAAATGCTGGACTGGAAGAAGCACAAGCTGGAATCAAGATTGCTGGGAGAAATACCAATAACCTCAGATATGCAGATGACACTACCCTTATGGCAGAAAGTGAAGAGGAACTCAAAAGCCTCTTGATGAAAGTAAAAAGTTTGCCTAAAGCTCAACATTTAGAAAATGAAGATCATGGCATCTGGTCCCATCATTTCATGGCAAATAGATGGGGAAACAGTGGAAACAGTGTCAGACTTTATTTTTTTGGTCTCCAAAATCACTGCAGATGGTGACTGCAGCCATGAAATTAAAAGACGCTTACTCCTTGGAAGAAAAGTTATGACCAACCTAGATAGCATATTCAAAAGCAGAGACATTACTTTGCCAACTAAGATCCGTCTAGTCAAGGCTATGGTTTTTCCAGTAGTCATGTATGGATGTGAGAGTTGGACTGTGAAGAAGGCTGAGGGCTGAAGAATTGATGCTTTTGAACTATGGTGTTGGAGAAGACTCTTGAGTGTCCCTTGGACTGCAAAGAGATCCAACCAGTCCATTCTGAAGGAAATCAGCCCTGGGATGTCTTTGGCAGGAATGATGCTAAAGCTGAAACTCCAGTACTTTGGCCATATTATGTGAAGAGTTGACTCATTGGGAAAGACTCTGATGCTGGGAGGGATTGAGGGCAGGAGGAGAAGAGGACAACAGAGGGTGAGATGGCTGGATGGCATGACTGACTGACTCGATGGACATGAGTTTGAGTAGACTCTGGAAGATGGTGATGGACATTGAGGCCTGGCGTGCTGTGATTCATGGGGTTGCAAAGAGTCAGACACGACTGAGTGACTGAAGTGAACTGAACTGAATAGTAATAGCATTACATATTTAATCAAAAGAAAACAAACGCAATGGTACACCATTCAGATTGTAAAGCTGAAACTTGCCTATATCTTAGAAATATTCTGTTTGCCTCTTATTCTACTACCCAGTATAAATCCTTGAGTTCTGTGTTGAATATTTATTCAGTTTTGCTTATTATATCTTCAGTATATAAGTATATTAATATTCATCTCTATGAATTCCATATAATGGTACAATATTGCATGAATAGAGGCTCATTTCCCTTAACGTTATGTTTTTTGAGTTTCAAACACAATGATACACGCAGTGATAGCTATCTTATTTATGTCTTTGGTATATACTATTCCATTGTGAGGAGGGCATGCAACTCACTCCAGTACTCTTGCCTGGAGAATCCCATTGGGCTGCAGTCCATAGGGTCTCACAGGGTTGTACATGGCTAAAGTAACTTAGCACACACACATGCACATTCCACTGCATGAATACACCAGGATTTGTTTATTCATTCTGAACTTGAAGAACTCTTATATTGTTTTCAGTTTTAACCTATTTCCCTTATAGGTTTATTATATATTATTTAATATGGTTTCCTGTGTTATACAATAGGTCTTTGCTGTTTATTTTTAAAATTAACTTATTTATCTTAATTGGAAGATAATTATTTTACAAAATTGTGATGATTTTTGCCATACATCAATATGAATCGGCCGCAGGTATAATGTCCTCCCCATCCTGAATGCCCCTCCCATATCCCACCCCACCCAATCTCTCTGGATTGTCCCAGAGCACTGATATAGTGAAAATGTTTATTAATTTGATACATAGTAGTTTATCTGATAATTCCAAATTCCTAATTTATTCCTCTATCCACCCTTTCTCCTTTTGTAACCGTAAATTAGTTTTCTACCTCTGTGAGTCTATTTCTACTTTTTAAATATGTTCATTGTATTACTTTTTTTTTAAAGATTCCACATATAAGTGATATCATATGATACCTGTCTTTTTCTGTCTGACTTACTAGGCTTAGTATGATAATCTCTAGGTCCATCCATAGCCTCAAACACTATGCAAAGTAATAAATTCTTATGGCTATATATTTGTCTTTCAAATGACACTTCTCTCTTGACCCGTCTGTTCAGATAAGGAAATCCAATTAGGCAGGGCTAAACAGAGTCCATCTGATAACTGCTTAAATCACAAATGAATAGTATTTTGTTCCTTAATTAATTTTACGTTGCCATATATGTTCATATTTTAGCATTTTTTCTTCAATTGCTTCTGAATTTAGGAGGGTATTTCCCCACAAATCTTGTACCATTAATGTTATTTCTTCCATTTTGGGGTAAAGTTGCTACATTTGTAATTTATTTTGTTGTAGGAGTAAAGTGAATTTCTCATTATTTTTCAAAACTGCTGATATGAAAGGATGATGTTATACTACCAGACTCATATTTTGACCCATTCTTCTTATCATAGTAAAGTAAAACAAAAATAAAGGGACTGATGGATGAGAGGAAATGGTTCAATTGCAGTTTCCTCAGTCACATGGGAGTCATTGTCCTTTTTCTGACTTTTCGACTTTCCTTAGACTTATAGGTTGTAACTTCTTGTTCACTTAAATTTTAGCAGCAAGGGTCTTTAATTAGCAGGAAAAATCCTTGGAATTCTGAAGAGGATTAAACAGTAAGATTATTTAAGAGTATAAAGCACTACTCTGGTACAGGAATATTTATTGATTTAAAAAAAAGTTGTAAGCAAATGTATTCGTGGATTTATTTTGAAGACCTGAATTTTAGGAATTGGCTTTAGGTAATGTGGCCATGAAGTCTGTCAGTCGAGGAGGGACATTATTAGGAGTGAAATGTGTTATTACTTTGAACTTGGACACTTTATATCCAAGAAACTAAAATACATGGTTACTCTTTTGTAAGAGGATGGCTTTGACCTCACAAGCTTTAAAGGAAGTCATTTGTTTTCAGTACACAGCACAATGCCTGTGGAATAGAAGGTACTTAAACATTTGTTGAAAAAAGTACTGAATGTTTCCACAGGATTCAGAAATGTTACTGCTGCTGCTAAATCACTTCAATCGTGTCCAACTCTGTGCAACCCCATAGACAGCAGCCCACCAGGCTCCCCCGTCCCTGGGATTCTTCAGGCAAAAACACTAGAGTGGTTTTCCATCTCCTTCTTCAATGCATGAAAGTGAAAAGTGAAAGTGAAGTCGCTCAGTCTTGTCCGACTCTTAGCGACCCCGTCGACTGCAGCCTACCAGGCTCCTCCATCCATGGGATTTTCCAGGCAAGAGTACTGGAGTGAGGTGCCATTGTCTTCTCCTCAGAAATTCTATGCATATCCATAAGAAATGAGAGCAGTGACTCAAACAGGTATTTGCATACCCATGATCATAGGAGCACTACTCACAATAGTCAGAGGGTAGAAGTAACCTTGATTTTACAGACTGTGAGCTTGGCTCCTCCCCAAATGTCACGTATTGAATACTTTAACCTTCTGTGTGCCTGTATTTGAAGATGAATCCTCTAAGGAAGATGACTAAGGTTAATAGAGGCCATAAATGTGGGACTCTAATCCAATAGGATTCATGAATATGTATGTCTGTATATGTGTGTGTGTGTGTGTGTGTGTGTGTGTGTGTGTGTGTGTGTGTATGTAGAGAGAGAGAGAGACAGAGAGAGACAGAGAGAGAAGCTTTCTCCCTGTTTCCCTATGCATAATCTGAGGAAAGGATACATGAGGCATCACAAGAAGGTAGCCATCTGTAAGCCAGGAAGAGAGCTCTCTTCAGAAACTGAATAGGCCAGCACCTTGGTTTCAGACTTCCATCTTCTAGAACTATGAAAAAATAAATTTCTGTGTGCTTACTCACCCATTCTAAGGTATTTATTTATACTTTAACAAATACTTTAAAATGTGGATGTGACTTTCAACAGGCTGATGGGTTGAGAATAGAAGACTTTTGAGGTGTCTGTATAAAAAAGCCTAGATTACCTTGAAGGGACTGTTCATAGAAATATGGACATCAAAGATAATTCTGTCGAGGGCTTCGAGAAAAAAGAAGAGAGCCATAGAGAAAGCCTCTATAATTTTAGAGAGTACGTGTATCATCATGAAGAAATATGAACATTAAAGGCCTTTTTTTTTTGGTGAGGTTTCAGATGGAAATGAGTATTAGGTTATTGAAAACTGGAGGAAAGGTGATCCTTGATATAAAGTGGCTATGAACTTGGATGATTCTGTTCTACTATTGTATAGAAGGTAAAACTTGCAAAAGAGGAGACTGGATATTTAGCTAAGACTATTTCTAAGCAAAATGTTATAGGAGCAACTTGGTTTGTCCTTACAACTTGAAGAAAAAAGTGACAAGAGAAAAATAAATTGAAGGAATTCTGTGTTAAAAAGAACAAGAACATAAAGGTTTGAAAACTTCTTAAAGTATGAAAGTTATAAAAAATTGAGAAAGTGTGTTATGAAAGCATAAAGAGTGTGACCAAACAAGCATTTGATAAGGAGATCTATATGATCGTGAACTGGAAATTCACTCAGCTGTGTCAGCAGAAGCCAGGGGTAGAGATGGGATTATACCAGCAGAAACACTGTTAGGTGGGAACAGAGGAAACAGAAAGGGAAAAATGAAGGCAGGTTGCTAACATATTTCATCCTTCAAGAAAGAAAAGAATGACCCAGAAGGAGATTTAGAGCTCTATAGAGCTGTCACTGCCACTACAGGCCCAGGGAGCAAGGTTGCTTCAGTCTCAATTTCAGAGGCCAAGGCCTTTGAAGGCAGTTTTAAAAGAGGGGCTGCCCTGAAGAGTACTGGGGGATATTGCTGCTGCCCCTGTGGGCCTGGAGAGCAGACCATGGAACAAAAAAGATTATTCTCCCAGCCTTAAAATCAGTTGAATCTAAATCAAATAAAAATTAGTGAACCTAAATCCTAAAAGCAGCAAGCAATCCATTTGAAGGATTGTAATCTGATTAGATAGACAGGTAAAATTTTCCTCTGCTATAAGAAGGGAATACAGTAAGTTTGCCACATAGGAACAAGTTCCACTGCAAGAGCAAGTTTTTAAGTCCATTTGGTTTGTAAGTCCTAGATAGATACCCAACTAACACAATGGGCTATACAGTTCTGTACTGAAATGAGTTTATAATGCTTTTTACATAAATAATACTAAAAACAAATATAAAAAATGTTTAATTTTACAGTTAAGTACTTTGAAAATTACAGTAGTACAGTACAACTGGCATACAGGTGAGAACATGGAGAGAAGAAGCAAGAAGAGTTCCTGACTGGAGGTGGGAGAAAGGATGAGAGATGGTAGAGCTGAAGGGTCCTTAGCAACAGAAGACAGAGGGCAAGCTTCAATTTCACTCATGCCTGATGTTGATTGCACAGGTTCTGGTTCCTTGGTGGAACCAGATGCATGCTCACGTCTTTGAAAATTTGCAACTTGAATGTTTGTATGTAGGGGACTTACTGTACAGAATTTGTTCATTGGGGACCTACTGTATAGAATTTGTATGTAGGGGACTTACTGTACAGAAAAGGATATGTTCTGTTTTGACTGAAATGTACTCAGTCCTGGTATTGCTGAGAAAAATGAACAAACTGTCTTTATGGAAAAAAAAATTTTTCTTTAAGTGGAATTAACTTGTTAGGTTTTGGATTTGCATAGGATCCTTTCTTTCCTGAACTGTTACATAGCCAAATATTTTTATGATTTGCCTTCCTGGTCTTATGTTAACAAATACAAATCACGTGTTCATGCCTACTATCCATAAGACAGAGAGCGGCAAGTAGGCCATCTGCCTGGAAAACTGAGAAATAATAACTGGAGAAAGGCACTCCAGTAACTCGATGGGCTTGGAAGGAAAGGAGATGGACTTGTGAGATCATTTGTCATATTTCACTGATCAACCCTATCAATCCATTACATTTAAATGAATGATTAGTATTCATGATCTTACATATAGAGAAATAGAGTCTCTACAATGTTATATAATCAAAAAGATCACAACACAGTGGCAGTTTGTTAAGTACTATCAAGTAACTTCTCAACTCCATCCTCTTGGCTTGTTGGCCACTGATCTCAACTCACTCCCAAATAATTATAATCTCTTTACAGACTAGCAAGTAACTTCTGAACCACATTCATTACCATCATATTGTATCCCCTCCACATTTTGAAAACATGTATATATGTAATGTTAACCTACTCCAGTGTTCTTAACTGGGAAATCACACAGACAGGGGCCTGTCGGGCTACAGCCCATAGGGTCTCAAAGTGTCAGACACAACTGAGCACACGTGTGCTATGTAATCGTGTGGCATAAATCCATTTCGTGACTTAACCAATACTTTAGGACTGAGGCCAGTACCCTGCATGGACTGCACTTTGTCCACCTTCTAAACTTCATGTTGTATAACTTCACATTTCCCATTCTCTGATCTTTCAGTTTGTCATATTCTCATAACAGAATATTTACATGTGAAGTTTATAGTCTCAGAAGAGTTTTTCTCCCTCTTTGCTCATTTAATTTCTTTCTCATCCTTCAGATTTCATGTCAAGGATTGCTTTCAAAGGCATCTTATCTGAGCCTCTTCCTAGGGTAGATTGGATTCCTTTGTGTATTTACATAAATTTATTAGTTTTGTGCTTTTCCTTTCATTTTGTTGTTATTTAATTAATCTCTCTTACACATGCTGTATAGTAAACTATAGGACTAGGACTGTTTACTAATCATGCATAGTCTATAAATTGGAATTGAAATTGCCTTATTTTTTGTAAGATGATTAATATATAATGTATACTCAATAATCTATTGCTAAATGAATACCAGAGCCAAAAAAGAAAGTGCATTTCAGTGCTTATTATTATGCTAAATCTAGTGCAGAGTATGCCCAAGAATAATAAAAATGAGGGCAAGTGGAAATCTAAAAAATAAAATATTTCAT